>CM021110.1:409915482-410002533 GCA_007115665.2 Sequoiadendron giganteum | reverse complement strand
CGACAACATAAGAATCGACAAAATATTTTAGATAGCTAGGAGAATGTTCAACATATGTTTTCTTTTGATCTTGCACATTTGGCTAGTGATGCTGATCAAACCTTTTTAGGCATTTTTTGGTCTGTATTTTATCATTTTTTTTTCTTGGTGCTCTCATTTTCATTCCGATGATGGATTACGGAGTGTGATCCGAAACGTTGATGCAAAAAACTAACACACAATCGAATCCAGAAATCTTTTGCAATTAACAATTTTTTATATTGAAAAAAGTTGAACCCAAATCCTACACAGTTTTTTATATTGGAAAAAGCTGAACCCAAATTACAGAGCATCACAAGGCTGTCACAAAACAGCAGTAAATTGTATTTTGTCTATTCAGTCAGTCGAATGCACATTTGATCGTATTTATTATTAATTGAAAATCAAAATAAAACACATGTTTGATTGTTTGGCTAAATTGGCTTTTGATCATATTCATGATTGGAATTTGGTGGATTGGGTCGGTTATCCCTGGATCTGTCTCAATATTTAGATCACTTGGTGGAGCTTGATAAGGCTATGTAATGCCCTTGCTTTGTACTTCTTCTTGTTTTAATAAAAAAATTACCCCTCCTTTATGTTAAACATATGTTTGATTTTTAATTAATTAATAAATACAGTCAAATGTACATTTTGTTAGCCGATAGATGTCGCTGCAGTAAACAACTCATAAAATAGCAACAAGAAACATACAGATTAATAAGATCTAGATGCTCATTCTACACATATAATTGATGTGAATTGTATAATTTGATGATTAATAAGATACACATGAATTAGTGTGTTTAAAGGTATAGGCAAAAGGATAATCTATTCAAGTCTTTGAGTGGTGTGTTCCTCCTCCCTTCCAGTCTTTTTTTTCTTTGTTCCATTTAATAAGTTCCTCTTTTTTCAAGTCTTTCAATATATTTATATTCTTACTTCTCATCTTTTGTCTTTCAATTATGTTTATCCCCCTTCCTTTACTTCTTCTCGTGCCCATCCCACTAGATGGTTAGACCTACTACCTATCCCACTAGTGTCATGTCTACCTCTCTTCTTTTTATTGTTGTCGGCACCTCATGCCCCTTTTACTAGAGTCATGTCCACTTCTCATGTTTGTTTTACCCCATCCTCTTCTATTGTATCATAACCTATTAGGGCAGATGTATAAAGCTCCATCTCACTCATGGGCCACTTCCAACATTGACCACTTCAATTGAAGATTGTGGCAAAGCCATTTGGACACCATATAGGCTTCATTGTTGAATGAAGGTCAAAATTATAATTAAAGGGGGCTTGAAATATTTCATTTTTTTCAATAGTTTTATAGTTGTGCAAATGATAGTCGTAGACTAACTTTGGAAAATAAAACACACCATTTTAAGCCCTTGCCCAGTGTTTGCATTATTATTTTTATTTCTATAAATATTTTTGTTTGTTTTAAACCTAGACACCACAAAAAAGTCATAGAAACCCTAGAAAAACTAAATTGCAATCAACATCTAGGTATGCAAATTTCATCCATTATTTTGGGTAGAAAACTAAATGGCATGTGAGATGGGTATGTAACAAATGGGGGGAGGAAAATTATTGTGGTAGCTAACATGGGTACTCTAATTTTAACAATCGCCCCAAATAAGCATAAAACTAAATGGGAAATAACATGGGTAAGAAAATTTCATCCATTCTTTTTTAAATGGACAAAAAAAAATGGCAATTGACATGGGTATGCAAATTTCATTTAGATTATTTTAAATGTGTAGAAAACTAAATGGGAATTGACATGGGTAATGTATATTTCTTCCATTGTCTTAAAATAAATCGAAAATAAAATAAGAGTTGACAAGGGTATGCAAATTTTGCGTATTATGAATAAAAACCTAAATTAGAAATGACATTACTATATATACAAATTTCATCATTACAAAATTATATAATTTTATATTTTAATATATTCATTTTAGATGCAATTCTCTTAAAATAGACATGAAAATATTTATATAATTAGATTAATTCCTTCTCTCAAAATAGATAGAAAATTAAATGTAACAACCCTAACACTAGCCACAACATTATCATCTATTGAATGGTAATAGGATAAAACATATATGACTACATATTCAAAAACCTAAATCCTAAAGTGTACATATTTAAGACCATGTGCTAAATAGAATCGACAATTTTTACATAGTTTTGAACTCATAAATATAAAGCTTAATTTTCTTTACTAGATGCATCTAGATTATAAAATATGATTGTTCAAATACGGTCATTTTATTGAATAGTTATTTATAATTAAATAAAATTTAATTACTATTTTATAAGTTCTAAGAAAAGAAACTCATACTAGTTAGAAAATTGTGATCTCATTTGAATGATATTTTTATAAAGAAAACAAAATCATTTTGCATATAGAAGAAAAAATGTAATTATTTGAATGTAATATAATTTGTAAATTAATTGTATGTAAGATTTTTATTAATCTTAAAATTAAAATGGTTCTTGAAAAATTACATTTAATATTATTAGATTTATTCTAAACCTAGTGCACCCTAGTGCCTACACTACCCTCTAGTTACCTTAGTTCATACACCCAAAACTCTTAGTGCCCAAATACATATGTTCTCATATTCCTATAAATCCTACTGCTCATATTAAGCATATCTACCCATACACCCATAAGCACTTACCCCACCCATAAACCCTAGGGTGCCCTTAGTGCATACAGGAATACAAAAACTTACTTCCTCTTAATTTATATAGACCCATAAAACCTTACTTTCCTCTTAGTGTATACATCTATAAAACGTAAAGCCACGAGTGCCTAAATCTATATACCCTAGTTCCCTTTGCAAACATACACCAAAAAAATCCTAGTGGACCCTTGGCATATACTTTCAAACACCCATAAAACCTAGTGTTAAGATATCAAGCATATTTGCACACACTCGTAAATCCGTACCCTACCCATAAAACCTAGAATGCTCATGGGGAATGATACCTCCATGAAACCTAGTGCATCTTAATGCATGTAAATCTATTAAAACTAGTACCACTTAGTCCTTATATGCCCATATATCCTTTAGTTACCTCAATGAGTACACCAAAAAGTTTATTGTTATATTATTATAAATTTTAGTCTACATCCATAAAGTATTATCCCGTCCATAAACCCTAGAGTGCCCCTAATGCATACATCTATAAAACCTATTGTCTCTTAATGCATATATACACCCATACAACCTAAGTTACTCCATAGTGCATATACATAAAATCTTAAATCCATATAGTTCCTACACCAATATATCTTAGTTACCTCAGGACACACCCAAAAAGCCTAGTGGTCCTAGTACGACTCCCATACACCCATAAATCCTAGTACTTATTTTGAGAAACAAAATCAAAAATGGAATAATATCCACATTTTTTTATAAGAAAATAACTCAAACTCCAAACTTTTGGAGCTCTTATGTTAGTTTAAGTTAAATAAAAAAATTGGAGTTTCGAGAGTGATGAACATGGAACAATATCCTTGATTATAAATTGTTTGTACCAATGTGAGAGTGATGAACTAAACAATTTATATCAAGATAAATATATGTGAAGGGAGACCTCTTGATTTATCACACTAGTCCTTCAAATGGAATTCCAAGCTATCTAGCTTATTTAATAATGTTATGAAAAATGAGTAAATAAACTATTAGCTTTATACATGTTGTATGCATTTATGCAATGAAAAATGAGTAAATAAACTATTAGCTTTATACATGTTGTATGCATTTATGCAATGATGTAAAATTATTTTGAGGGAAAAAATAAAAGATATGTTACTTTGTTTTGATAGTTGGGTAAGATCATGGAAATGGTATACAAAAAGGAGGTCAAAAGTGGCCACTTTATTTTATTAATGAAATCAGCTAAACCTTATTTCAATATAATACACAACTTCTAGTACTCACTCTTAACCATATTTCTACCAATAAATGCAACAAAAAGTATGAGGGCGCCCACAAGAAACTATATTATATTTTATTGAGATAAATAGGAACACTTTTGTGTGGACACAACATTTCACCCTCTTCATATTAACCATTTTTTCAAAATTTTAGTAGTTTAGAAACTAGATTCAAAGTATTGCAATTCTTGTTCTTATTGTATTCAAATTTGAATGCATAAATCAAAATTGAGAATCATATTTGGTTAGTGGAATAGTATTATATATTATATTTAACTTGCTAGAAGTTTGTTTCTTCTAGAACCATATTTATATTCTTTTAAAAGACTTATTGAAGATGTTTTTGGATTGTCTTTGCTAAGAAAAAACTTTCTTATTAGATTTTATATTCTCGTGTTCTCATATCAATTAGTATCAAAGCTAAAGGATCGTGACTTTGGGTCAAGTCTCCTTGAAGTTTTGATTAACCTTTACCAACTCTCTCCCTTTTTTATTGTCATATATTTAGACTCCTTGAGGGCTTCATTTGGTTTTCCTTTCTAGATCTTCATTTTCAACCCCCAAGATCTAATCTTATTGAGGGTTTCATACTTGAACCCTTATTACATCTATATTCTCTTTTTTTTTAGGTATCACGATGTGAAAATTTGAAACTCATGTTTGGGGTCTTTTAATGGTTTTTGATAGTTTTAACAAAGATTGAAAGGATCATTAATGCATATACCTTGTTAATATTAAGTTTTGAATAAAAAATGATGCTCTCTAAGCATACTCTATTGAAAAGCTCTTGATAAGAATGATTTTTTGTACTCCATATTTTAGTGGATCCTAAGTGAGAAGAGACTTCTAAAGAGTCTATGAACATGATTACTCTCCAAAAAAAATTATAATATAAAAAAAAGAGCCAAAATTCTATACAAGATCTAATCATAATTTTTCAAATAGTACTCTAATATCCTATAGTATATATGAAGGCCACTCAAATCCCTGGCTTCTAAATTGAAAGAAAGATTTCCATTCCCAAATTTGATGGTGAAAAACTAGACTCTTGGCTTCATATTCTAGATTCTCATTTCAAGATACTGCCTAATCTAACTAACCACTAAAAGGTGCAAATTGTTAAGGTCCATTTGTCAAATTTAGACTTGAATTGATGGAAAATCATCAAATAATGCTTACAAAAAAGGGATAAGATATTACTGAACACCCAAAACTATAAGAATCTCTTAAGGAAAAATTTCACCCCCTCGGATATCTATGAAACATGTTAGGTCGATGGCTACAACTCAAGAAAGCTCTCGGTCAATCAGTGGAACAATATATTGATAACTTCAACAAGCCTCAAGTCAAGTTCAATATTTTAGATGAAGAAGATATAGTTGTTAAATTTATTTTTGGTATGTCTCCTTTCCTTCATAAAGAGATAGCTATGCTTGATTTTGAATCTTTAGATAGGGCTTTTAAGTTGGCAATGGCTATAGACATTAAGTTAGGATTTAAAAATGGGATGAAACAAGGAACCTCTAAAACCTTTAGTAATCTTAGTGGCCAATCACAATTTATAAATTTTAAGTCCTCCTCCTCTAACACTAGTAGAAATAAATATTTTTGTGGCTATCACAAGAAATGGGGATATTCCACTAAGGAGTGCAAGGTACTCCAAAGTAAGAGAGAAACAAAAACTCCTTGTAGAAGAGCAACAAGGAAATATGGAAGAGTTGGAGGATTCACCAATAGTTGAGATTAATAATCCTATAGATCTTGATCATACCCTTTTTCTCATGACTAATAACTACTCTACGGCCTCTCGTGAATCTATTTTTACACATAATTGTTATATCAAGAATATTATGACTCTTTTGATCATTGATAATAAAAGTAAAAAGAATCTAGTCAATGAAAGATTAATCACCACTCTTCAAATCTCCACATATGATCATCCCAACCATACCATCTAGGTTAGGTACAATAACATGGGCCTATAAGTTAATTAATAAGGTTTGTGCTATGAAATTTACATTGGTCCTTTTAAGGATATAATTGAATATGATGTAACACCATTAGATTGCTTAGATATCCTTCAAGTGGATGACAATTATAGTATGATCATAATTTATTTTTTGATGGATGCTTAAACACCTTCTAGATCAAAAAAATATGGTTTAAGGTGTATAAGCTTACGTCTACTTCCAGTGTTAAATAACTCTTCATTTTAGGTAAGCCTCTATTAAATAGGTCAACTTATCAAAATACTTAACACTATGTATTATTCACCAATCTAATGAGGATAATCAAGACAAGTTTCCACCTCCTACTATTAAAATTTGAAAATCCAAAAGGCTTACCACATTTTAGAACTATCATTCTATATATTTAGTTCTATGGTCTTTCCTTCCAAATTTTCTAGTATATCACCTCTCTCAAATTGAGAGTGCAAAAAATTAGAATCAAATTAAAAATTATAGAAGAAGAGAATATAGATAGCTTAGAGAATCTCCTTATGGATATCTAGCATTTACCATTCCTAGAAAGGAGAAGGATGAACAAATAATGGTCACTAATAATAGAGATTTGAATAAGATAATTGTAAAGAATATATATCCTTTACCAATAAACACTAGTACAAAAACAAAAATAAATGACTAAATAAACTACTAAAAATTGGTCATGTGATCAGTAGTTTGGTCACATGACCATTACTAGTTTATTGCCAGTCATTTATAACATGACCAAATTCTCGACTAAACCATTTTTAGTCATTTATTGGTTATTTTGATTGATCAATTTGATAGTATATTTAGTCATTTATTGTTGTTAACTCATCATTTATTTAGCCATGGTAGTCATCTATTTAGTCATGGTAATCGATTATTTATTCATGGTAGTCATTTATTTAGTCATTGTAGTCATTTATTTAGTCATGGTAGTCATTTATTTTAGTCATGGTAGTCATTTTTTAGTCATGTTGTAGTCATTTATTTAGTCATGGTAGTTATTTATTTTAGTCATAGTAGTCATTTATTTAGTCATGGTAGTCATTTATTTGGGTGAATCAGTGTTTCAAGTTACAAATAAAATCTAACTTAATTAATCCTCACAAATTTCTGCATATAAACTTCAAATATCATAGATATTCAAATTTTGGAAGAAGCACCATGAAATGAAGATTAAAATGTTTGAACAAATATGATTGATTAAAATTTACTTCATTAAGCCTCATTGGCAAATCAATGGTTGTAGAAATAATGTGCCCCATTGGAAACTTGGTTATAGAAATAATGTGCCTCATTGGCACCTTGTCTTAGTGACTATTTTACAATTTGGTTACACAAGCATTTCATTTGCACTTCAAACACCAACTCACAAACTGGACTACTATCTGGGCATAAACTTGAGAGAAGTAGTAACATAATGAAATAAAGTAGAATCAATTTTTTCTTTACAATTATTACAAAATCACTTTTAATGCAGCCAAACTCTTCCTCGTTGGTATTCACCTTTCACTTCTCCAATATGGCGAGCTGCAACCTGAAAATAAGGTTTCGATGAGGGTTTTAGAGTATTTTTATTAAAATAAAAATCATTACCGATATCCTAATATTGAGCACATTTAGGCTTTTAGTATTATGGCTTCCTCTCTAAACAATTATATCAAGATAAAGCCAATTTGTGTCTACAAGTACTTATAGCATATGACCATTTCATCAGAAACCCAACTTAAACGGATATGCTCTACTAATAAAAATCAAACAAAAGTGAGAAAAAATGGCTATGATATGAATGGTTTGAAGAAATCATGAATTCAAGACCAAACATCCTCAATTCTTCAACAAAACTGTCATAACCCCTCAATACCTTGATAATTATTTTGCATGACCCCTAGCCCCGATGTAATTTGAACTAGAGGTGGAACTTCATACTTTAATATGTGAAAATATATAAGTGTGTGTGTGTGTGTGTGTGCATGAGTTTGCATTAAAACTATGAACCTTGATGTTACTATTATTAAGTGTGCTTATCAATCTTATTATGCTACTTTAATTTAAAGTATTAAAATTTTGGATTAACACAGACTAATAATTTGGTTGTTGTATTTATGTGAGGGTTGTCGATGGATGCAGGTACCAGGGTTGCAAAGTGAGGCAGATTATGTGGTTTCACGGGATGAGAGAAAGGTAATTAGTATGTCATTCTAGTGTTCACTACGCCTGTAGTTCCGTCAACCTGAGGTTCGTTTGAAACCAAGCCCTTAGACATATAATAATCACCATAGTTATTCATTTCCGACTAGGCAGAGTCATCAAGATAATCTAAATAGTTCTGGCTGAATTAAGGATCTTGCTTGACATGGTAAGTTCACTAGGAATGGTAATAATTAACATACTAAAAATTAATTAAAATAAATAAATACACGTATCTAATTAAAAATAAATAAAATATAACTATAATATATGAGCCAAAGAAATAAATTACACCACTCAAATAAAAGTAGTTCGCATTTTTAAAAAAAACCTTGAAGTTGGGCGCCAGATAAACCAAGATATAGGCAACAAAAGTAATAAATAATAAACCACCAAGTAAAGAGCTATAAGATATTAAATACAAATGATTTAAAACCACAACTAATAAAGCATTAGTCATTTATATCAAATGCAATGTGGAGGGGCATTGAATAAAGATACTCCATCGAACCATTGAATAAAAGAAATAAAGTTTTCCATCAAGCAAATATGGAAAAAAAGAGGACACAAAAAAAGGAAAGAAATGATTTCACGAGAGAGGAAGGCAATGGAAGACAACAGTGTAGGGAGACTATCAAAACCTTGACCAAGGATGAAGAAGCTTGGTGAGGAGGAGGACATCAGAGGCATAAAGAGGCCTGGAAACCCTTGCAACCACCACCAATGGCAGGAAGAAGCTTTGACCAACATTCCATGAAAAACCCCGTTCATTTCTTCTTTAACTAGGTTGGCTACGTCTCATTTGGTAGGGAGGATTTGGGGGGAAAGAGAAGAAGAAGCAAAAGGGCGTGGTTGAAGTGTGGTCGAGATTTGAAGAGGAGTCCAAAGTTGGGTGGCTAGGGCATTCCATTTTTCTACTCAAGACCTCACAAACTCAGGATTGAAATCCTTCTATTCTGCAGTACCATTATATGTTTCAACCTTTGTTAAATTTTATTCGAGCCTTGGAATCTTGACTTAAAGTTCTTGCAATAATTTTTTTGGAGAGCTCACTACATGTTCAAATGTTGGGAGTTATTTTTCTTTTATAAATTTAAGCTACTATAAAGAAAATAATTTAAGAAACTAAGAAATCAAAAAATAAACCTCCACACCAGTTGTAGGATGGAGTGCTTGAATATGGAATCCCTTCTTGCTTATTTTGAACAAAAAAAAAAACTCATAGGGAAGATGAGGGCAGGGTATTTTGACTTGAGTAGAGATTTTAGAACCATCAAATCACATTGTTGCTTCACTGCATAAAAAACTAGAGAGGCTCAATAATTTTGACTGTATGCAAGTATTTTCTCTTTGAGCTATAATAGTTAGCTTCAAGTTCATTTCATTTGTAGGAACGAGTCTCAATAGTTGATAAGTTGATAATCTTGTAGTTAGAGGCATAAGGGGAAAGAAGGGTTTGTAAGCATCCATTTAAGGCAACATTAAGCCACTAAGAAAGAGTGACAGATTTAGTCTCTTCTTCACAACTACCTTACACAAATTCTATGTTACCCCATTGAGGTGTGAGCAGAAAAATTAGGAAAACATATAGCTAAGTGGTAGGATTTATGTAGTCAATTTGCTACCAATGGCTGACACAGAGCCATTGGCAGAGACTATGAAGTGACTGAAAATATAGAAGGGAAATAAAATGGCAAAACCATATGATATTCATGAACCGTAGAAGGGATGCCCACAAGGAAACCCAAAAACCAAACCCTCGGCTATTAGGGACTTCCCTTTCGGTTGTGGACGCAATGCTCCAATCCTCTCTAAGGAAGTAATTGCAGAATACAACCGTGCCCATGCTAATATGTTTGTAACGGTGGGAACCTTAGATGAGGAAGAACCTGAAGAGGAGGATGCATGTACTTTGTAACTAGAATTATGTACAAGACGAAGAATCAGTACTAAATAAACATCATCTCACTTTTTGTAAAAAGTTGCTAACTATTATATATATATATAGACTTATATATCAAGGTGTTATGGTGAATGCGAATGGAATATTTAATGATGTGAATCTTATGTTGAGTATGAATTTATCCTTGATTCTAAATATGATACAAGACAAGATTTAAAAAAATAACAAAGACACTTAAATAACACTCTCTTTTCCCTCATAGAACCAAACAAATTCAATGAAGAGAACTTTGAGGAGGGGAACAAGCCCTAGCCTCACCAAAATGTTGTGAGCAAGTAGGGGTGTGTCGTCTCCACCTCCTACCATACTTGAAGAGTTACAAGCTGAATTAAATGCATTTTGTGCAAAAATAGCATCACATGAGCAGCAAATCGAGGAACTAACGAGGCAAAAGGAGCAAGGAACTAACCACAACACTAGCCTAGGAACTAATCACAACACTGGCATTGGAACTGAAGAGTCAGATAGGGAGAACAATGTGAATACAAGTCAAGAACATGAGAGCAACTTCAAAATTCCCACCTACATTCACTCTCAATCAGAGTCACAACGAGGAGTGGAAAAAGACCCACTAATTCGAGAATTAAAGAAAGTGCAAGCCCCTAAGTTTGATGGAATTGGGGGTGGAGATTTCGATGAAGTATGGCTCATATGAATGAACAATTATCTTGCATTGATAGAATTAAGTGCCAACACTAAAGCTAGGATTTCCATTTATCACCTGGAAGGAGAAGCCTCGCTTTAGTGGGAAAATTTGGCAGAAATCAAAAACTATGATATCATTCAAATAACTTGGGACAAGTTCACCAAGCAGTTTCACAAGGAGTAGCTTTCTTCTCATCATAGAGACCAAAAGATGACCAAATTCCATTCACTACGCCAAGGGGGAATGTCGATAGCCGAGTGTAAGTCCAAATTTATGAGCTTACTCTGTCATGTGCCTTATATGAAGTAAGAAGAGGATTGGGTGAACAAGTTTATCTTGGGATTGAATAGGAATATTCTATATACAACCAAGCTTACTCGACCTAAAATCTTAAACCAGGCAGTGGAGGTAGCGTTGGTCGACGAAGAAAATTATAAGACCAAGCAGGAACACAAACAAAATCCATATTCCTCCAACCACTCTGATAATAAATAGAGGGGTAATCAAGAAGCTAAAGTTAAAGGGAAGGCTTCTCGACAGACTAAGAGGGGTTGAAATTATAGGGAAATCATGGGTCAAAAGCTTAAAAGGATAAAGGAGAAAAAAGGAAAAAAATCATTTAGGCATGAGGCACAAGGTGATTCCAAGAGAAGCAAGGAAGACTAAAAAGGACCAGTGAGTGGATATTGGACATGCAGAGGTGATCATTATATGAGTGAGTGTCCAAAGAATCCAAATAAAACCCCCAAATCCATTGCCAAAATTTATGCAGTCGTGGATAATCGTCAAGCGAATCAGCAAGCTCCATTGATATAACTTCAAGGTACACTTCTCATCCAACCCATTTCTATTCTGGCAGATCTATGAGCCATAGATAGTTTTATTTCCTCCCATGCTATTCAAAAATATAAAATTAATCACAAGAGTCTTAGTAGAGAGGAGATGGAGGTTGAGTTTGGGTCCGATAAGACACAAAAGATCAAATCTTGCTTACGAGGAGCTGAGATCGACCTAGGGATTATAAGGACCAAGGTGGATTTATTGGTCACTCCATTAGGGTCTTATGATTTAATCCTTGGTATGGATTGGTTCCAAAAGCACCAAGCCAAGTTGGATTTCTACAACAAGAAGATCAAATGTCTAGATGACCAAGGGAGGTTAGTGGTTCTTCAGGGGATTAGAAGACCGGTGATGGTAAGAATGATCTCAACCATGCAAGTAAAAAGGGTTGTGAGAAAGGGGATTAAAATCTATCTAGTAAAGGTAGAAGAGGAAAATGATGATCCCACACCTAGCATTGAATACCATCCCATTCTCCAAGAGTATCGTGATGTCTTCCTTGAAGAATTGTTAGGATTACCTCCTAAGCGATGGATGGACTTCACAATAGATCTAGTTCCAAGGGTCAAGCCTATCTCAAAATCCCCCTATAGAATGAACACTGTTGAATTACAAGAGCTTAAGATGTAGTTGCAAGATCTAATGGAAAAAGGCTTGATACGACCTAGTGTGTCTCCTTGGGGAGCTCCAATGTTGTTCATTAAGAAGAAGGACGAAACCTTGAGGTTGTGCATTGATTACCAGATGTTGAACAAGGTAACCATTCGAAATAGATATCCCCTACCTATAATTGATGACTTATTTGACCAAATGAATGGAGCTGCAATATTCTCCAAGATAGATTTAAGGTTAGGATATCACCAGTTAAGAATCAGGGAAGAAGATATTCCAAAGACAACCTTCAGAACTAGGTATGGCCATTATGAATTTCTAGTGGTGCCTTTTGGCTTAACAAATTCCCCCTCTGCTTTCATGAGCCTCATGAACCATGTTTTCCATGACTACTTGGACAAATTTGTACTAGTGTTTTTGGATGACATTCTAATCTACTCTAAAAATTTGCAAGAGCATGAGGAGCATTTAAGAATAGTCTTGCAAAGGTTGAGAGATCATAAATTATATGGGAAATTGTCCAAATATTATTTCTTTCAGCCTAAAGTACACTATCTAGGACACATTATATCAGCCCAATGAATTGCAGTAGATCCAACCAAGGTGCAAGCAATTGTAGCATGGCCTGTTCCTAAAAATGTGACTGAAGTAAGAAGCTTCATGGGTTTGGCAGGATATTATTGATAGTTTGTAGAGAAATTCTCCAAGATAGCTAACCCCATAACCTCCCTTCAATGAAAGGGAAAGATGTTTGAATGGACAGAAAAATGTGACATTGCATTCCAGAAGTTGAAGGAAGCTCTTAACACCGCACCAATTTTGCAAGTGCATGATCCAGATAAAGAATTTGTAGTTTGGACGGATGCTTCATTGGATGGGCTAGGTGGAGTGCTAATGCAAAATGGGTGAGTGATTTCCTTCGAGTCCAAGAAATTGAAGGATCATGAAATCAATTATCCCACCCATGATCTGGAGTTGGTGGCAATTGTGCATGCCTTAAAAGTATGGAAACACTATTTGGTAGGTAGAACCTTCAAGCTGAACACTGATCACAAAGGACTCCAATATTTGTTCACCCAACCAAATTTGAATGCACGACAAAGAAGGTGGTTAGAATTCCTAAGAAACTATGAGATAGATATCTCATATGTTAAAGGAAAAGAAAACCGTGTTGCAAATGCCTTAAGTCGAAGGGCTAAACTAGTTGCAATCTCACAGCTGAAGTTTGAATTGCCAAAATAGATCAAGCAAATGCATAAACTAGATCCCTTTTGTCAACAAATGATGGTAGAAATACAATGAGGGATTAATCCAGCTGAGTACCATGTGAGAAACGACGGAATTCTCCATTATTTGAATCAAATTTATGTGTCGGAAGAGGGTGGTTTGAGAACGAAAATTCTCGCAGAAGGTCATAATGTGCCTTATCAAGCACATCCTAGGGTGACTAAGATGTATGCAGACCTAAAAACTCATTAATTTTGGTCGAGAATGAAAAGGGAATTGCTATTTTGCCAAATGTCTTGAATGTCAACAAGTTAAGGTGAAACATTGTCATCCTACAGGAACACTTTATCCTCATGATGTTGCACAACATAAGTGGTCGGCAATTTCCATGGATTTTGTGACAGGATTGCCTAAACTCAGCATCAACATGACAATATATTAGTGGTGGTAACACGCTTCATACCAGGAAATGTGAAGGATGATGCCCCACTTTTGGCTAAAAGATTCATAAGGGAAAACATTAGGCTACACGGGATGACTGAGGTAATCATTTCGGATAGGGATAAGTTGTTTACTTCCACGTTTTGGACCTCTCTTATGACCACATTAGGAACCAAACTCAATTTTAGTACAACTTACCACCCTGAAACAGATGGCCAAACTGAAAGAGTTAACCAAGTTATGGAGGACATGCTCATAATGTATGTCATGGATCAGCCCACTAAGTGGGAGGAATATTTTTCGTTAGTAGAATTTTCATATAACAATTCATATCATTCTTCCATCCAAATGGCATCGTTTGAATCATTGTATGGTAGAAAGTGTAGAATGCCTATAGGTTGGGACAGTTTAGAAAATCAAGTAACTATAGGGCCAAAACTTCTTCAGGAATACGACACTCAGGTGAAAGTTATAAGAGAAAGGTTGAAGGAGGATTCAAATTGGCAGAAAAGTTATGCAAATACCAAGAAGAAACCAAGGGAATTTTTAGTAGGGGAAAAGGTGTTCCTACATGTCAAACTGCACATCCAGTCAAATCTGATACAAATCAAGCAAATGCATTAAAATAACTCTTTCAGCCATAGTTAAAAAATCCTTGAAGTTGGGCGCCAGATAAACCAAGATATAAGCAACAAAAGTAATAAATAATAAACCACCAAGTAAAGAGCTATGAGATATTAAATAAAAATGATTTAAAACCATGAATAATAAAACATTAGTCCTTTATATCAAATGAAATGTGGAGGGGCATTGAATAAAGATACTCCATCAAACCATTGAATAAAAGAAATAAAGTTTTCCATCGGGAAAATATGGAAAAAAAGAGGACACAAAAAAGGGAAGGAAATGCTTTCACGGGAGAGCAAGGCGGTGGAAGACAATAGTGCAGGGAGGCTATCAGAACCTTGACCAAGGATGAAGAAGCTTGGTGAGGAGGAGGACATCAGAGGCATTAAGAGGCTTGGCAACCCCTGCAACTACCACCAATGGTAGGAAGATGCTTTGACTAGCATGCCATGAAAAACCTCATTCATTTCTTCTTTAACTGGGCTAGCTACATCTCATTTGGCAGGGAGGATTTGGGGGAAAAGAGAAGAAGAAGAAGAAAAAGGGTGTGGTTGAAGTGTGGACGAGTTTTGAAGAGGAGTCCAAAGTTGGGTGGCTAGGGCATTCCATTTTGCTACTCAAGAACTCACAAACTCATGTTTGAAATCCTTCTATTCTGCAGTACCATTCTATGTTTCAGCCTTTGTTAAATTTTATTTGGGCCTTGGAATCTTGATTTAAACTTCCTGCAATAATTTGTTTGGAGATCTCACCACATGTTCAAGTGTTGGGAGCTATTTTTCTTTTATAAATTTAAGCTACTATAAAGAAAATAATTTAAGAAACTAAGAAATCAGAAAATAAACCTCCACACCAATTGTAGGATGGAGTGCTTGAATACGAAATCCCTTCTTTCTTATTTTAAACAAAAAAAAAACTCATAAGGAAGATGAGGGCAGGATATTTTGACTTAAGTGGAGATTTTAGAACCATCCAATCACATAGTTGCTTGACTGCATACAAAAAAAATTAGAGAGGCTCAATAATTTTGACTGTATGCAAGTTTTTCTCTTTGAGTTGTAATAGTTAGCTTCAAGTTCATTTAATTTGTAGGAACGAGTCTCAATAGTTGATAAGTTGATAATCTTGTAGTTAGAGGCATAAGGAGAAAGAAGGGTTTGTAAGCATCCATTTAAGACAACATTAAGCCACTGAGAAAGAGTGATAGATTTAGTCTCTTCTTCATAGCTACCTTACACAATTTATATGTTACCCCATTGAGGTGTGAGTGGAAAAATTAGGAAAGCATATAGCTAAGCGGTAATATTTATGTAGTTAATATGTTGCCACGATAAATACAATAATGTGTCTGCTATCCTTTTGGGAATAAATAGATTTACTACTCTATCAACTTCATATGATGGTTCAACTGCACATTAATTAACCATACAGAATAGTGAGTTGTTAATGGGTATTAGTTTTAGTTTTTTTTTTCAACAGTGTGTAAGACTTAATAATGGTTGGGTAAAACTCAGATGTTGGTCTAATAGTTATTAGTAAGCTAGTTGGTCAATTATGATGCAAACGCGTTAAAATAACTCTTTCAGTCATAGTCTTGATGGTCTAATTTTTATTTAGTAAGCTAGTTGGTCAAATATGATGAAAATGCGTTAAAATAACTCTTTCAACCATAGTCTTAATGGTCTGATTTTTATTTAGTAAGCTAGCTGGTCAAATTTGATTCAAATGTGTTAAAATAGTTGTTTCAGCCATAGTCTTAATGGTCTAATTTTTATTTAGTAAGCTAGCTGGTCAAATCTGATGCAAATGCGTTAAAATACCTCTTTCAGAATTAGTCTTAATGGTCTGATTTTTCTTTTAAGTTTGATATAAAATGAGAGGATTAAGATGACTCCCTTAGTCATTATCCTATTGGATTCATCTTGTCGTAGAAATGGTGTGGGTCAAATCTATTGCAAATAAAAAGAAAATGTGTGGGATGCTAACTCTATGTAATACATGCACATTGCATAATCTCTGCCCAAAAGAGATTGTGGCAAGGTATTTCCCCTTCATAGTGGTTCCTCAAATTTGAAGCATCAAACAATATTATTGATAAAATAATTCTTTCAAAACCTTAGGCTAAAACTATGATGAAGACATGGTAGAATGTAAGCAACGCTTGGGAAAGGGAATTGATTTGTCACTGTCCCCAAGTTAAATATCCACTCCATACCTCTATGCATTGTCGGCTACTAGGAGAACCATCTATATGTGGGTTATTTTTATTATGAACGAGCTAATAGGTAGTCATTCTCCTCTAATGGAGTACTTGAACTGTTGTAGTATGGAATTAATTCCCCACAAATCCATGTCTTGAAAATTACTCTCGAAGAAATGAATAGAATAGGTAACCACCTCAAGCTATCTAGAGATGTAGATTTACCTTCTCTCCTCCATAAGGTGCCTATGAGTAAGAGGTGCTCTTCATGAAATATCTATCCATGCCATGCTTGGTTGCAACTATGATGGGAGACTATTGATCCTGAGTTGGAACCTACTGAGTTTGAGTTGGGGACCTACTTCTTGTCCAGCGCTAAGCCTAAGCCAAGGAATAGTACTACTTGAGATGGACAATAGTCTAGGAGTAGAACTAGGCTCGAGATGGACAAAAGACTAGGGGTAGTACTATGCTTGAGATGGACCATAGTCTAGGGGTGGTGCTAAGCTCGGGATGGATGGAGGTTTAGGGGTAGCAATAAGCTTGAGAGGGACAATAGTCTAGGGGCAACAGTATGCCCAAGATGGACAAGAGTCTAGAAGCAGTACTAGCTCGAGACGGTCATTAGTCTAGGGGCATTCCATGCCAACGATGACTACTCTTGGTTGCTTAGCTAGTAGATGGAAATTGGGAAGGTGAATTCCCTAGAAAGATCAAGTAGGTAGAACGAACTCCCTGTGTAACCCTATAGCTATTAAGGGATCCATAAGCTACCATAGCTAGGTGTACCATGGAAGGAGGGTCACTAGGAAGATAATTTGCACATAGTTTAAGGGATTGAATGACACTCTCTCTCACCATGGACCACATAATCTGCTTGGAGGGGTGGATAGGGTTTGGATCCACTTTGGTTGGGATCATTTTGCACCCCACCATGAATAGAGTAAGCAGGGACACGAAGATAAATCGAACTCAATCATGAAGGTATGTACAATCTAGTAGTAGCTTCCTTATGGTTTAATGCAACAAGTTGTACTAGTGGATTATGTAACTAACATGAAATTATAATGCATAAGTTGATCTCCATTATTGTTTATATGATTCTAACCTTCTATGTGATCCTTCTTGCATGATGAAGAAAGAAAGAAAAAAATTGTGTAGAAATTTGTCTCTTCGTTGGGGCAGATGTTAAAAAAACCATAAGAAATGTATTTGATATTCTTAATGCCTGCAAATGTATTTTGTATCTTTTAGAAAATAAAAATAAATTTAAAAAGTGTTAGTTTTTCCCTACAGAACTAAGGAATACATCAATATCCCTGCCATGAATACATACCAATAATAAAAATGATAGAAGATGACTACTAGAAACCATATTTGATTCTTAACTTTGTAAGATGGTAACGTGTAGATGTTCTCGAAAGATTCTTTTACCACCAAGAGGCAAAAGGAAAGATATGCTCTAGAATCCACCATGGCCCACAAGACAATAATAAATGTCAAATGGATTTTCAAACAAAAAAAAGTATGTAGGAGTCGGCGAGCCTGTTCTTGCCACCTGAGCTAAGCCTGGGGTGGGTGGTTTAATAAAGAGGGGGGCCGAAGATTTGGACTTGGGTGTGTATCCCGATGAAGAATCAAAAGCAAAGTTGCAGTTACAATTGACTCCCTTTGATCCAAGCAGTTTATCTCGTTCACCCGTAACCCATCGACCCGTAACTACCATGAGCATGGGGTGGCGTCGAGGCAAGCAGCCAGGGACCATGAAGGGAGCTCCATTGAACCCACCTTTTACTTCTCCAATTTGGCGAGCTACAGCCTGAAAGTAAGGTTTTGACTAGGGTTTTAGAGTATGTTCATTAAAATCAAACTACGGCCAAGATCCGATAATGAGCACATTTAGGTTTTACCTTATGTGTTCCGTCAATTTTTACTGCTTTCCCCGTTGTTGTTGGTTTCGGCTCCTCCAAACTCTTCCTCGTTGGTATTCACTCTTCTAGTTTCGGCTCACACATTCGACATTCACTCTTCTGGTTTTGTCTCACACATTCTGGAGGGTTAAAAAAATGTGTTTATGGTAAAAAAGAGTCGGGCAATTTAGGGTTTATTTTTCCTCAAGTTTATTTTTTCTCACTATCTAATTTCAAAATGAAATTCAAAATAAATAAATTAGAATACATATCTTGCACAATAAATATGATTAAATATATTATAATATTACATTATTATATAATATTATATAATATTATAATATTATAATATTAATAATATAATATAATAACAATATAATATTCTATTATATTATAATATTATAACAATATAATATATTATAATATTATAACAATATAATATATTATAATATTATAATAATATATTATAATATAATATATATAATTGGAAAACAATATTACATAAAAGACTTGAGACAATGAGAGAAGAAAGAGATGGACAGTAGTAAGTTATGATGATTATACTTGTAGACACTCAATTTTTTCCTCACAATCATCTTATTTTTTCGTATATTAATTAAATGGATATTATTATCTATTTAATTAATTCATTTAATACTTTCCTCTATTTTCATTAATTCATTTAAATCATTAACATATTATAAGAATTTAGAAGCATTTATCCATATTATAAGCATTATTCATTCATTTATATTATAAGTATTTATCCATCTGCATAATCAATCATTTATCCATTTCATATTACTCCATTTGTATTAATCATTAAAATATCCATGCATATTAAATCATTTAAATATATAAATCCATTTAATTAAATCATTCATTAATTCAAAAATCCACTTTAAATATAACTCCTAAACCTACATCATATCATAAAGCCACTCATTTATCTCTCTCATTCCCATCAATTTCATTTGATTAGAGAATATGGAATAATTATCATTTCTCCACTTCACTCTATTAATCCCACATCTCTCTTGTAACTTGAATCTACCCCATGAGGACATCTATAAAATCCCTCTTTCTTCTCACCATTGAGTATACATACACACATATTTGATACATTCAATTTCAATCATACAATCCTTTCTTTCATTCATCATAGCTTCTTGTTGCATTTGTTCTTGTGAAAATCTGAGAGCACCAAATGCATAAATCAAGATCTTGATGATAAGATAACAATGGAGTTAGTTTTCTTTTGAATGTATGTGTTTTGGGTTTTTCATAGTTTAGATTTTTTCATTTGTGTTCATTTAGAAAAGCTTCATTGGTGTAATGTTGAAGGTGTTTTGAATCTGGTTATAGATTCAATTAGTTTTTCATTTTCAGTGTATATAATACTTATGTTCAATTCCTAATGATATAATGATGCCATATAAGACTAAAGAGTTATAATGAATATCCCTTCATCATTAATGAAAAAGAAGGGAGAATTATAGAAATATGGAAATCTACAGTAAGAGAGTTAAAAAGAGAATAGATGTCAAGATGAAGAGTTAGAGAAAGAGGAATATTAGAGCATGGGGGAGCATTATAAAATCTCTGAAAGGGGGAGAAATAAAAAAATGTATATCATTTTTGAAGAATTGAAGACATTTTCCATGATGTAAGATGCATAGTGAATGATTGATATCAAAACAAGTTCTTGATGTGTTAAAATTGAGAAGATCATCCAAATTATTAATTTGGACAGCTATAGAGGAAGCATATCACCAAAGAGATAAAGATATAAAGGTAGAGAATTAGAACAAGGGGAGCATCACATAAAAGAGAAAGAATCATATCATGAAGGAAATAAGTATACTAAGTATCCCTTTTCTATTGATGTGAAAGGGGGAGAGATATAGTAAGGGGGGCAATAAAAAAGGAGAGAATCATGTATGTGTTGCCATCAATGACAAAGGGTAAGATTGTTGGAAATTTTGTCTTTGATTTCAAAGAGAATTTAATGCCATAATGATGGAATGACTATATAAGTGGGGATAATCAATTATATATGGTTGTAACATGATATAAATACATAGTAAATGACTATAGAAGTGAGGACAACCAAAGATATATCATAGACTAAAAGAAAGGAATATAGTTAACTCAAAAGATATATCAATCTGGTCTTTAGGACAAGGAAGGAAAGAAAGCAGACCAAATCATAAATGCCATGGTGTTGTAGTGTTGAGAGGAAGGTAGTTTGTGTTTTTTGATGAAAGTGATGAAGTTTAATCAAGCCACCAATAATAATTAAGGCAGCATTGGATAAAAACATGGTAATGGTAATTAGCAATCAAGAGATGCCTCCCTTTATAAGGTAGTCCCTTTAAATGAAGTCGCATCTATTTATGAAGTGGTGCAATGGGATATATAGAAGTAAGGAAAATTGGAAATGAATATAGTAAGTGGTTTTCAATGTAATATTATTTGATTAAGAATATGCAACAATTAATATATGGATTAAAAAGGCAACGATCATCTTTGTGTAGAAATTACTATATCCAAAAGGAGTAACAATTATTAATGAGCAAATAATTATTAAAAGGTAACGATCACATATAGTTCTAAAAGCAGAGATAAATAAAGGCAATAATTTAAGTTTAAAAAAATGATTATTTTTGGAATAGTTATTGAAGATAACTAAAAGACACATCCATTCAAATAGTTGTCTCATTTCAAAGAGCCACATCTCTTGGAAAATTGAAGTGATATAAATAGAAGCTAAAGTGGGAAACAAAAGACAACAATTTGAATTAATATTATGTGAATAAAAAGTAGATCCGAAGAAAAAATGAAGTGTAATTCAGATGTATATCAGAATATACAAAGAGAGTATTGATATTGTGAAGAGAAGAATTCTAATGATATATTTTTCTAGGTAAAATAGCATATTGAAAAGTGGATTTGAGAAAATGGTAAGACAAAAAATTATGTGAAAATAATGTCATGATTTTGATTAGTCGTGTAATTGGTGCATGGATTGGATCAGATTTGTGAGAGACATTGTGCAAAATAGTGATTAGCTTTGAAAGAGAGGTTGATATTGAAGTGTATGATCTAGATTTATGAGAGAAGGTTATTGTGTTGATTGGAAACAAATTTAGAAAATGATATTATGTGAGTTATAATCAAATTTGTGAGAAGAAAATCATGTGAAGTAAACTATATCAACCATTAGAGAATTAATAGGAGGTTGAAGCCTCTTGTTGGGTTGGAGCTCAGTTTGTGTGGGGGGGTTGGATCTTCCAATAGGTTGGAGCCTATCATATAGAGGATGATAGTAGGTTGGAGCGTACAAGACGAATAAGATTAAACTATAATATATATACAATATTGTGGTGTGGTTTTCTCCTAAAAGGGTTTCCACATAAATCTTGTGTTCTCATTGTGTTCTTAATTGCTAGATCTTACTTGAATGGTTTTAATTATGATTGGTCAAGTTTTGAAAAGTAAAATATTGTTAGATATTGATTTACCCCCCTCTCAATATCACCATTTGTTCAACACAATATGCAAGAATCCAAAGACAAACATGTGGTATAAGTTCAAAATTATAAGAAAATAATATAATTTGATGATGTTGCATAAAGTCGATGAATCTCGAACCACCTTAATTTGATCTAGATCTACATAGATTCTTATGTAATTAATGATGTATTCAAAATATTAGATTTGTATTATTCCAAAGGTATACTTGTTAATGTTTTATTGCATTGGTGTAGAATGTCCAAAATACATGATACATGCTCCACATGTTTCTCTCAATTCTTGTTGAATATGAGGATGTTGTCCAAATAGACAAGTACAAAAAATGGTGAAGGATCACAAGATACCATTTATTAGGCACATGAATGTTGCTAGTGCATTTTTCAATCCAAAAGGAATAACCATCAATTCATACAATTCATCCTTGGTTCTAAATGTAATTTTCTAAACATCTTGATACTTCATGATATTTTAATTTGAGGTCAATATTTTGAAAAAAATTACACCATAGAGCTATATTGATATATCATTGATACATAGAAGAGAATATAAATTCTTCACTATGACCTTGTTGAGCCTATGATATTCAATGCAAATGACCTATGTCCCATCTATCTTGGCAAAAGGACTCTCAAACTAGCACATAGAGAAGAGATAGGTTTAATATTTCATTAACCGATCAACCCCTCTATTTGACACAAAATTTCATAACTCCTAAAAAAATTTGTGATAGAGAGGACTATTAGGAAGAGGGGATGCAAGAGTCAAATTGATTGTGTACCACACCATAAAAAATATGATAGTGTATATTTAAAATCTTCAACATGGTTTAATCCAAAATAAAATCAATAAAAAACTTTACGAACTATGGAAATATCATGTTGCATATATTTGCACTCTTTAAAGATAACTATGTATTGTTGTAATATATTATTGATTTGTTGAGATAATGCTTGCACAACCTCATATGTTTTGAACATGTGTATTGACTCTTGTGTAAGTGTCTTAGGGAAAACCATGAGAAGCACAAACTGGTATGTATGTGAGATGATCTTACAGTATTACTTGCTAAAGATAAAGAATACTTCAATATTCAATGAAGACTCTTGAAGATAAAAATATCAAGCACCAACATTAACTATCCATATTTTTGGTTTTTTTTACTATACACCATCCCTACCATACACATATGGTCTCCAAACTAGGATATCATAAACTTACAATGGTGCATTATCACAAGTAACTATGTCTTACATGGGTTTGACCACATACTTGAAAATATATCAGCGTTCCACCCAAATATATTTTCCTTATTGTAACCATTACAAGTATTCTCTCAAGTGTGTTTTAATGGAAAGACCCAAGTACTTTATGGTATCTTATGCAATGATCTTCTTTTGGTTGCTACTACTGATTATTCCATACACTTTTGTCTATTAACCTAGCACTTCATATGGAAGAGACACATTCCTTTAAAGTATTGATTTTTATAGCACTTGTGTTGAGACATTTTCCCCCCTAAATAATATTCTTGGGCTATTAAATATATGATGTTTGCATAATGAGAAATTGTTGCACATAACATTCAACATCAATGTGTGAAGTCATGTGATTGAAATAACACCATTAATCGCCTTGCATCTTCTTGTCCTTGTTCTTTCTTAGCATAGACAATGTTGTGGGTTTTAAGTACTGCATGGAAAATTTAAAGTTCTACACAATGCAAGAAAAAAAATTAGAAAATTTGTGCTACTTCTATTCATAAATTAAAATGAATAGGATACAATGTTTGATTACAAATATTGTGTCTAGGAATGAAGATTCTCATGATTAGAAAGGGGAAACATGTCTAGTTAGTTTATCTATGATAATACAATGTATATCATTCAACTATGTCAATGTGAGAGGCATGTAGATATAAAGAATGCATTATGCTATAATTATAAATAAGAAATAGAAATTGTAGATGATTTGTTCTACATCATTGATACTCCAACTATCCTATTGGTTGTGCTTCCCAATAAATTTAGCATTATGTTACATGTCTAGAGTCGTCCATGTGTAGATATGTTGAAATCGTCGTGTATTTTTTGGGGTTATGAAAAGTCATGTGTGGTAATGACAATTAATAATGTATAGATTCATGGAGTAACACGTGATAACATGAAGATTCGTGCACTAGGTGAAAGTGTTGTACAAAAGAGAAAAGTAGTGTTGATTGCTGAGGCATTTACAATGTTATCAAAGGCTTGCATGATTGCATTATATTCTTAATAAATTTATTTGGAGATAATTTAATTAATAGATAAAAAAATATTTATTCCATATTTATAATGTACTTTAGTCCACAATTAATCATGTACTTTTATTAATTACTTTAGCCCTTCTGCTTGAGTGTACCTTCATAGTACTCTAGTCTCTCAATTCTGTGGCTTAATGGATGTTATGAATCCATCTATGATTTCTAATTTTACAATAGTTTAAGATGCACATAATGTCCTATGAAATTTGATGTAACTTCCTATGATTCATTATCTTTTGAGGCCCATAGTACACTTGACTATCATGTTCTATACACATCCCATTCACAAGTACATAATAGGAAATAAATGAATAAGTGGAGATTTTTGTGATAGCTTTCAATCTCCATCTTGATCATTTGAGGATTATGGTGATCATTGAAGATTAATCTACAAAATCTTCTTCGCCACTCATTACTCCTTTTCACAACCAAACTCCTACTGACTTGTAATGGGCCTTTAGAAATTAATAATGTTAGTCAATATATGTCCATTTACAATCCTAGAGGCATTATCAATTATTGCAACAATGAGTTCCTATTTAATACTTCTTTCACATTAATGACTAAACACATATGATAGTGGATCCAAATTTCTCTATTGACTCTTTCAAATAGTATGAACTTACAATAGATCCAATTAGTGAAAATCCAAAAGAGTCACCAAAGTAAATAATGCACCAACTACTCTCTTTTTTTCAATGTATATTTTATTTTTTTGGTTCCATAGTTTGTGTGTTCATTACAATTATGTAGATGATACAAAGCCAACTTTTACGATGCATGTTAATGCAAGAGGTCATGAACATATCTTTTTGCTTAATGGCCCTCTTTTGCTTTCCTTTATTTTTTGTTTTGTCTTTACGTGTTTCCCTATAGATTTGGGTTTATGCAAAGTATTACAAGTCTCTTCAACACACTTTTATTCATGTTGACCAAAAACATAACTTCCTTTGTTTCTTGGTTTATACTAACTATTTTAGTTTATATCACAATTAATGTGCTTCTCCTTTACTTCCCGTCAATTTTCACTCTTTCTACATAACTTCTTGGCCTTTTTAATGTTTTTTTTTGTATTTCTCTTTTCTCACATGTTCACTTCATTTTGCATTACATTTGTCAGCTCCACATGCTTTTGTACACCTTCATTGACCTTACACACATATCTATGTCTCCTTCACACTTATTGGCACTTGTCATGTGCACACACCATATAGCTTGGCTTCCTCACTTGGGGCATATATTAGCATTATCACTTGAGCTAAGTAATTCAACATCTCCTTTTGGAGAAATTTGTACTTATTACATCTTCTATCATACGAATACATGTACATAAGAATGTCTTGCATGGTGTGCTTTTCCATTGATATCTTTTTTATATGCCATTCATCTTATGGTACTTTCAATATCACATCATAAACCAATATTTTGTTGTTTTTACATATTTATGTCATGCATGACAATTTGTGTGACAAATATACAATCACATCTTCTACACTAGTATATAGCATGCCCTTACAAGATTAAATTTGGCATGAAGCCACTTTACTTTCACCCATGCTTGTCCTTGCTTTGGGTACAAAATTGGGAATGCCCATCACACATAATTTTTTAATTAATTATATGCCATAATGATATTTTATACACTTATTATGTCACTTTTCACAAGACCATTTTTTGCATGGAACATTATACATATTATTTCTAAATGATATATTTTTTACATTATTGTCATTATATTGCTCTCATAATGACAACATATGATTCATATCTTGCACTTGCATAATTGCACTTAACAAATCATCATTTTATGCTTGTATCATTTATCCTTACATTAGGAAAAATTTGGGGTCAATCTTGTTTTCCACTACATGATCTTTCATGATCACACCATTTGATTTATGATTTAGGCCCACATATGGTTACATGTGGCCATCACACCCTTTATCCTCCCCTCAAATTAAATGCATAAGAATCTACACTAAATTTGAGGGGGGCATATTATCCTTATTCCTTTTTACATAGTTTAATGTGTACATAGATTTTGGAGGCTCAACTTGTTCCAACTCCACAACAACTCTCTAAATCAAGATTTCATCCTTGAGTTTTTACATTACCTCGTGCTTATAGAGATTATGGGGTCCACACTATCTCAACTCCTTGAAAATCCTAGTATCACGATTTCATTATCAACTTTTAATCTAACCTCATGCTTGCATAAATTGTGGTGGCCATGATGTTTTAACTCCACAACAACTCTATACATCATGATTTCATCCAAAAAAATTACATGGTTTCTTAGGGGCAAACTCAATTACCTATTAATGACTCCATCACAAACTCAAACTCAAACTTAGTTTTACATGGCTTCGTGCTTATACGCATCATGGGAGTCAACTTAGTCACATCTTTGTGATAATATGCTACAATATGATTTCATTTTAGACTACAGTTGCCTCTACACTTTATTATTTCAAATGTTTACAATCATAAATTTTGTTTTACTAATTTCATTTTGCAAGTATTTGTAACAAATTGTCTACAAATGTGAAAAGTCGCACTGCTATAATGGAATCACAAGGTACCATTCTTACCTCAAATATTGTTTTTTCCTTCTTCTGTGTATCTTACATTTTCATGCAAGATTCATGTAGTTCACATGTACAGTAAACTAGAGGCAAACTATAAAGGATAAAAAGGTAAAAGTATAAAGTTCTATCACACTTTTATAAAGAAAACAACCATTACTAATCCAACTTTTAAACTTGAATCACTAAAACGTGGCATATATATTTTGAATTTTGAATGATGTAAACTAATAGAAAGTGTATTTTTTAGTATAATATTTTATGTTTGTATTTTTAAAAAAATTAAAAAATTATTTGAACATATTTTTTTATAAGTTGACACTATAATTTAGTTGTTGATAAAATGCTGAAAAATTAAGTTGCATGAAATGTCAATCTTTATATAGCAATTTTTAATTTTTTTCTTTCAATTTTTCCCTATGTATTCATAACTTGAAACTTTAGTGCATGGATATATTTTTTCCCAATTTTGATACATATTTTTTGAAATAAATATTAAAAGGTTTATTAAAAACACATTTTAATAAAGAAAACAACCAATACAAGAGAATCACATGGCACCATTCCTACCTCAAATATTGATTTTTTCTACTTATCTTACATTTTCATGCAAGATTCATGTAGTGCACATGCACATTAAACTAGAGGCAAACTATAAGTTGTGTGACACTTTTATAAAAAAAACCATCAATATTGATCCAACTTTTAAATTTGAATCACTAAAACATTGCATATATATATTTTGAATTTTCAAATGATGTAAACTAATAAAATATATTTTATGTTTGTATTTCTTTTAAAATTAGAAATTTATTTGAACAAAAAATTTTATAAATTGACACTACAATTGAATTGTTGATAAAATGTTAAAAAATTAAGTTACATGAAACATTGATCTTTATATAGTAATTTATTTTTCATTCGGTCTTTTCAATGTATTCATAATTTGAAACTTTAGTGCATGGATATATTTTTTCTAATTTGGCTAAACATTTTTTGAAATAAATATTAAAATATGTGTATTAAAAACACAATTGTTTCCATTTAATGTCAACTTTCTTATTAAATATTTATCTAAAATAGAAAAAAAATACCATCTTGATATAAAATCTTTTATCTAATGCATCATATTTTTTTAATTTTCTAATAAATTTTAGTATTTTTCTTGACATGATAATCAACCTAATGTTTTATATTGATAACCTACTTTTAGTAAAAATAAAATATAAAATATAGTAATAAATAAATTATTAAAATATGTCAATAGTGGCATGGTATGACGGTTAAGTTGTTGTGGTGTTGTTCTTGCCATCAAAGTTCAAACCCCTCTAGGGTGTAATTGTTGAATGATTAAATTGGGGATGAAATCCCCCATTTGTGACATCACCGGTTCATAGCTTCGAGTCAAAAGTGTTTACCTTTTAAAAAAAAAAAAACTATTAAAATATATATATTTTTGAAAACTTCAATTATGGATCTACAAAATAATATTTTCATGTTTAAAAAAATATATATTTACATAATAAAAGTTGTTGAAACATTAAGTTTTTCAAATAAATTTATTTTTGTGGTAAATTGGCCTCAAAGTGGTGTTACATATGAATTTGTCCAACAATTTTAGTTGAAAAGTTGTGGAGATATCTAACTCAACAAGAAAAAATCTTAGTAGATCACATGCTTGACCAAAATTAATTTTTAATTAGAAATGCTTAAATTCATTTGAACTAATAAGTTGGCCAAAAGTGTGACACAACTTTGTACTTTTACCCAAAAGTTCATACCTCATCATTTTATTCCTTTGCCTTACACCTTTTTTTGTACTATTATAATTGCAATGTCTCAATGCTCAATTTGTCTTGTTTAGCACATAAGTTGGCCTACGCCTATCACTTTGCATACCTTATCCTTGTTATAGACAAGAGAATTCTAAATCTTCATTATTATTGTTAGAGAGCAAGAGTGTATCCTCCTTTAAAGTTCCATTAATCATTGTCCATTAACAAAAAGTTTTGGCATGTTATCATGAAAAATATAAACCCTCTAAACACAACAATTTCCTAAGGCACTTTTAAGAACTTGTATCAAACACAAGTACAATGGAAAGGCAAATAGGTACCAAAATCATAACAAAAAATGACAAATCCAAGAGAAAGTGTCCAAGCATTAAAACACAAGTGCAACCTAGTCTAAAGTAAGCTTGAATTTATAGTATAAGTTTGTACTACTCCATCATACACAACACAAAAAAAATCATCAATTACAACAAAACTACAAGCAAGCTAAGCTCTTCTAGCCTCTTGAACTTTACATTTACATTTACATTTACTATAGTTGCAAGGCTCACCCAAACTAGCCCAAAAGGATAAGTGGTTGAAACAAGTCCCAAAGACCTCAAAACTAGGTACTTGGTGAGCAAGTCTCATCTACAAAACTCAACCATGACAATCAAGTGAAAAATAAAATAAAATTGTAAGACTTATGCTTAGAACACATAAGATGATCTTTAACACTTTGAAATCATATACATTTCATTCGCACACTAGCAAGGAGCAAAATAATAATTGAAGCTAAAAATACAATCCATTGAAACAAAAACTAGCAAACATTGTTTCAACATAATTGTGAAAAATGGCAAACCCATAACCCCAATGTAGGGTTGCCAACCCCTAACCCCTACTCTTGTTATTTTAAAACAAAAAAATAGACCAACCACATGTAAAAGCATTGCTTTTTAAACATTAAGTTTTTCTCCAATTAAATCCAATCCATATTATTGGTTTGCCAACTTAATCCCTATCCTAGGTAATAATCCTATAGCAACATTTACTAACTTCTCTAAAGTACAAATACAACTCAAATCATCATTTGTACTCATTTGATCTATCCTTACTAATGTATGTGATTAGAGTAGTTTCTAATAGATAAAATGATATTGTCATATTGTCTTTGACATGTATACTACTGTATGTCTTTATAATTGATTCATTGATAGCTGCATGGTAAAGATTTAGATCCTTTAAAAATCTCTATATTAAATCACCTTGCCCAACAAGTGCCTTGTAACTATGACATTTACTATATCAATCTTTAAATATATTTTTGTCATATCTAATACTTTTATCATCACTTAGAATGCCCTAATTTGATTATAATGTGTTTACTCTCCCTACAATTTCAAATGTATTTATACAATTTTCTTTGATTGGATTTTATTTAAAACAAGATTGAAAACTTAGACCGATGTTACAAACTAGTTAACAAATGCAAGCTAGAGCCCAAAATACTTGCAAATTGTTAAAAATGTCTTACCAAGGCTTCAAACAATCCCAATAGGTAGGCTTAATGCAAGAAAACGTTAAGTATTTACCATTTTAATAAGTTTGGTTGCAAGTAAAATGTTTAGTATCTTGTTAATATAAATGATTATGGATAATAATTTTGTAAAAATCCCTCATGTTTCACATCAAATTGAATGAAATACTCCCGTTCATTGCAATACCCCCTAAACCTAAGTCTTGGATGTTTCAGATCGAATTGAATCAAATACTACCCTTTATTGAAATATCACATTAGACTGTCTTACATGTATGTTTTGCTCTTTCATTACAAGTTAAACATCACTCATTATCATCTTTAGTTGCAAAATCAAACCATTAATGCAATCAGTTAATTTTAGTTTTATATCAAAAAGATTCAAATATCTCTTCAATGGAGCAAGCCATCTCATAATAATTGTGTTTGGAATGGTCGGACCAAAATAATTGCAAATTAATTCATCCAAACATAAAGTATGGAATATATTTATAATTCAATTGGTTATTCATTTATAGATTGTTTTATCTATTTTTTTATAAAGAAATATTAGCAACGTGAGCATTTGAAAATCAAGATACGTCAATTTCATTTTATCAATAGACGAACATTTTTCAATTATTGATGAATTAAGAATACAGTGTTGAAGAAGACCATGCTTTCTGAATTTTGAAAACTGTAGTCTTCCGCATGATCACCTTAATTCATATACTTAAGTCATTATGAATCAAATAACTACATTTACACCTCTAAAATCTTAACACGAATATCGCATGCAAGCTCTTCAAAAAAGGAAATGTTTGCTGAAGTATTATATTTTCAAGAGAAAGAGATGTTAAAATTTCTTTGGTAATTTTTAATATGCATCAAACCTCATAACATATGCTACTCTAAATAAGCAATAACTCAAAAGCAATTAATTTCTAGTACACAACTTATTTTGGTAAAACATCAACTTCAGCTCATAACTAGTTATGCGTCATGGTCAAATATTTATTCCATTGTACATCTTTATGGCTTAACTAGTAAAGCATCGTAATCAAAAACAACTATTCAACTGTAGATCCTTCTTGACGGCACACCATAGTTCTATGTGTTTGTGCTGTCTCAAGCTGGTTCTACAAAGGAGGATTTTGTGCATTTCGCTGATTGATTCCCCCACAACTCTGGTTCAAGAATAGAACAATGTCTGGAGGTCAAAGGAGCCATTAGTTATCTTCCAAACTGTTAGTGGCTGTGAATTTAGCAGACAAAAAGTAACACGACATCAAGAAACATAGAAAACAACCCTATAAATATACCATAATTTCCAATCCATAAGCAGAAAAAAAGATATGCAATCAGATCAAAGATATTAAAAAAGTCATGGAACAATAAGGGAATTACACTAGACCTATGGTAACAGCGAAATGATTGGAAAAACTCATACGACAGAAGACTCAGAAGGAATTAAATTTCTGAAAGTCAAGAAAAATCAAGTCAAAAAATTTCTGAAAGTTCAAGCACGAAGAAAATTTACTTTAATATGAAACTTAATTATAAAGATATAAAATGTAAGAATCCTCCACACTTTGCATCCATGCAACAAAAGAATTTCTGGATCAAAGTCAGCATGTACAAGAAAAACGAGTAGGAAAAAATGCAATAAAAGGAAATGGACCAATTGTGTGTGTTTGTATTAGGTGATGTGAAAATGTATATTTTGAATTAACACAACAAACCAATATAAGCAAATAGACCAGAATCAAAAGTGGTCATAAAATTCAAATCAGGTGAAAGAAAACCATTATAAGATGAATAAAACCCTATCTGACATGGAAAGGGCCTCTAACCAAAATTGTGAACATGTAGAATATAAGCATCCACACTCTATGATAAGCTTGCGCAATAAAAGGCTTCTGGATCAAACAGCTATACAATCAACCTTTTAACAAGACAACTAAAGTTATGTCCAATAGATTGAATGGTAAACCGTAAGACAAACTGCAATAAAATAAAATGATATGTGAGATATTCTTAGGTGATCTAAAACCTATATTTCAAATATATATAATAAACCAATATGAGCAAATAAATCACAGTGAAAAGCAATCATACAATTCAAAGCCATAATAACCTGTAAACAAAATTCACTCAGTATTTTTGGTGCAACTTCCCTTTGGCATTCTCTTCCAAAAAAAAGACCTCCCCCTTGGCAGTCTTTTCAAAACAAACCTTCAGCTTAGCGTTCCCAAAAAACAGGAGAATGATACAGTTCAGCTAAAACAAAATTGGTACAAGTAGACTGGTGGACAAATAAAATTTGCAGTATGCATTTCCAATAAAACATAATTAGCAGATAGCTACAAACCTATTACATATGAGACATGATTTTCTTTTAGCAAAGGTACCAATTAAAAATGCATAGTTAAAATATTTTCGTTTGTGAGAAAATGCCAGATATGAAAGATGCACTTATACTAAAGCAAGAAATCAATAATCTACAACCCTAGAGACTAGATGTGAAGTACGGAAGTAACTATCAAGAAGGCAAAACCAACCACATCATGAGTATGATAAATGCTTGTCTTGAACTGTGCATGCAGATGTTCCTATAAAATTCCGTTACTAATGCCAATGCCAATATGAAGAACTTGAATTGTGCTGCATGTAATAATGAGGAAACACTATCTGCCCACATACAATTCTGATGCACCTCCCTCCCATATAATTAAGCAATCCCTCGGTCTTTCTTCATGCTTGATACCAATGCAAATCTCCACATTTTCCCTAACAGATGCAATACATTATGATACCTATCATAGATGATATGGCACAAATGATCGTAATAATGATCAAATGCAAAGAAAAAGGAAGAAATGCTGATGACCACAACATCAATGATAACAAAACGATGATGCATTTTGATGCACCAATATGATGCTGAGGATGCCATTGATTTCTAAATTGCATGCTTCAAAAGGAGCATTAAAGAGCAGAATACGTCCCTTTTGGTGGTGATGTCATCAGCTTTAATATGGTGTCACTGTGATGCTGTTGTAGACACACCATTGAAAAATGGTACAGACACACCAGGAGCACCTCCAGCTGCATGTGGTGGTCCACTGCCATCTTTCTTTCTTCCATAGGGATTCTTAGAATACGTGTTTTGTTGTCAAGAAATAAACATGTATATTCATGCAGCAAGTTCCTCTAACATGCATACTACAAAAAATGAATTATTTATTAAACATGAAAAGGATATTGTATCCTCATACCACCTCTATCTGAGCTAGTGATAACGGCGCCTTGCAAGTTGTTGTGAACAACTACTGCACTATTTATATCCTGCACAGCTCAGGGAAAAAAGCATTAGTCAAGAATAAGACATACAAAATATGTAGATAAGTAATCTGCATAAGAACACATTAAGCTTATGTTGCATTTCATGGAAAACCTACTCAATTTCACAATTATTTTTGTTATACAGCAAATTCAGACAGATTAGAAAAGCAAAATCAAAATTTTAAATCTAGCTATGAAAGCATGTAAAAGGTATATACCTCAAACTCTATAAAGCAAACAGTGCTTCTTCCCTGATGCAAAACTTTCATTTGTTTGAAACCTGGTTGTCTGCACATTAGAGCAATAGTAAGGACAGTCAATAACAGCATATTTGACCATAACTCATTGAGTTGAATTGGCACACGAACTAGAGGTATGGAAGGTTCATAAAAAGAAATATTGTTAAATTAGCCCTCAAACTATCAATGCATTTATTGGATAGATCAAACTCATTTACATACACGCTAAAAAGTCCCCGCAACTCAGCTTCACTTGTATTTTCACCCAGATTACCAATAAAAAGAGTATTACATGGGGGATTGTCCTTCATGTTCTGCAAACTACATAAAATTAGTACTACTAGAAAGTACAACCATCATAAAATTAAAAATTAACAAAAGATAACAACTAACATAAATGAGTACATATGAACTAGCTAATTTCATTCTCAGATGCAGAGATATCATTAAAGAATGTCAGATTGAGAATTATCCCTGTCAAAAAAATAGCCATGCATATCTTCCTCGCCTGGTTTATGTCTGCACTTACAAATTATTAGAGATACACTTGGAAAAATTTGACAACACTCTAGGAAAAGGAAAATATACAAGTGTATTTAAGCTATGTGTGCTTGGTCAGAGAAACCCCTGGATCCAAGCTTGGTTCACTCCCTATCCAGGTTCACGATTCAATCCTCTGTTGGTGTGGACAGGCCTTGGGTTTTGGAGCTTGGGTTCAGCCACGTACATCCCCCAGCCAAGCCTGGTCTCCAAAGCAAGCACCCAGAGTATTCCCATTGCAAACCCATGGTTTTTTTTTTTTAAATTACATTATTTACTTTTTTATATATATTTTAGTTGTTTTTTGTATTGTGTTTTGCTTTCTGGCCGATCCCAGCTGGATGTGATTACTGTGGAGAGCCTGAGAAAAAGCTCTGCTATTTTAGTGGCAGATATACTGACTGATTTGGAGATGCTTGTGATAGTACAGGATGGAGATTTGGATGGCAATGGAGCTCTGAATAAGCACAAGTTTTACATCCTTGTGATTTGACTCAGAGCTTTCATGGCAGAGGTTGAGAATTGGCTACACAGAGCCCTTGCCCAAGCATTGGAAGAAACACTGAAACACTTCTAATTTACACTTAAAAGTTAGAGAAATTTCTAACAGAAACCACTCACATTTGTTATGGCATCTTTGAACTTATGTTAAAACATTTCCATTTACAGTTTGGCCACTAATTTCTACATGAGCTAGTTATATGGGATACATGCTACTGGAAGAACCAATACACCGGTTGTTACAAACTCAAAATGAAAGAAGAGTCATGAAGCATTTTCTATTTGGTTTCACAAGCTTTTGTCATTTTATGGTTTGACATAAATGAAGCATTTTAAGGTTGTTTTTTTTATTCTATGTGTTTATTAAGTTGTGGTTATGTGAACTTATAGCTGTTGTTCAAAACTTGGAAGTTTTAAGCTTTAATAAGATTGCAACCGTTGTTGCAGTGAAATATGCACTTATGAGACATCATATAGATGCAACAGAAGTTTGTTGGATGAGGCTCTAAATCTTTCCAAGTCTTTCAATGATATATTTTGTTCTAATTGTGTCTCAGAATGCAACAAAGCCACTGACCACTTACCAAGTACGAGAATCAACCAATCCCCTTTCTTGGATTTGATCGGTGAGAGGAGGGAACTTTGGGATGGCTTTGTCTTCAGGTTCCCTTTTTTTGTTCTCTGTTCTGGGGTGCTGTTGTAATCATCCCTTTTACCTTTTAATTTAAAAAAACAATATGATAAATAAAATGGAGATAGCTCTATTATTGATGGTTACAGCCCCCCATAGTTCATTATGTGTTTTCAATTGAGGTGAAGCTCATTCATCTTCAGCACAGAGGATATGTCTTCTCCATCTCATAGTGGGTGCAAACCTCCTGATGGCTCGTGTTTTAAGGCATCCCATTTGCTTGATATTAATGTGTGTCACATTCAAATGTTGGTTCAGCTTCTCTCTGCCACATTTTTTGGGTATCGTCTTTCTTCCTGCAGGCTTGGCTTTTGTTAATCTCTTCTCTAGGTTTGGATGGCTTGTTGCAGGAGTGTGGGAAAACTATGGGATCCCTTTTGCAAGAGTCTGGTCTCTGATAGACATTTGCATAATATCTTCCACTGTCCTGATGCTGAAACCTCAACCTGGTGAAATACATCTTGGGGCTGCAAAGCTATGAAAACATAGGTGTGATATGTTCAAGGGCTTCAATTTTGGCAGATTTCCTAAAGGAAATCAGAAGAGAAGGTGTTGGCTACTGAGACTATGGAGTGGTGGCTCATGTGCTCTTGGCTGCACGACACCTGTGTTTTTTGTGGCTGATTTTGAGGTGAAAGTGAATATGTCAAGTGGGCTGAAGCAGGTGGCTACCATGTGCAACCTGAGTGTGCTTTGTAAGAAGCTCCTAGCAGTTTATAATCAGCTGCAGGAGGTTAAGGATTTTCGTGTAGATTTGAAAATGGTGGCATTTGTTGGTTACTCACACATATGACAAGTTGGAGATCACAAGCTTATTCACCTTGCCCATGCTGGAGGGCAATGTGTTGAGTCATGCACATAAAGGTAATGTGGTGGCAATGGTGGTTGGCAAAGGCCCCCCCAAGCGTTTTGTTGTTCCTGAACATGGTGTTGGGTGTCATTCGGAGGGATAAGGCCCCTGATGTTTTTAAATGTTTTTCAGTTTGTTTCTGATGCAACATCCAAATGCAAGGCAAATCAACAACCAGTGAACATGCACACAAAGAACACAAACAAAAGCCACAAGGAAGCAATGCAGAGGTGAAGATGGTGTTCTAGAGCCTGGTGAGGAAAATAAACAACAATCCAATCGGTTCTCTTCACCACATTGTGCTTCTCATTTGTAGCTCTCCTTTGTGACTTTGGTTTTACTTTGTTTTGATTTCAAATGATGTAAATGTTGTTATTTTATGATTGATTTATCTTTTTGCCTTTGTTAAATGGCATGGTAGTCATAGCCTAGTCTCAAGACAAACAATAGATTCAACTGCAAAAAATAGAAAGAATTACTAAGGCCCACCAATACATGAATATAATATCCACCCCAAAAAAATTTCAAAAACTTCACCCATTAGTGTTAGCCAAATAGAAATGATAAACAATTGAGTAAGCAACCTTCCACTTTCTAATCACCTAGATCCCAATGAGGGCAAGGTGAGAGCATACGGTGAGAAGGGGATCTTTGCATTAACTGGAAATCAAGCTAATGAAAAGTAAACACCTTCCACTTTTTGATCACCCAGATCCAGATGTGGGCAAGGTGAGAGCAAACGGTGGTAAGGCTTACAATAACTGAATTTCTAAGCAACCACTTCTTTAGTGGGGCGAATAAGCAAACTTAGTGCATGAAGGGAAATCATCCGCTTATTCAGCGGGAATAACAAGAAGAAGACAAACACTTGGCGGCAAGCCAACCAATCCAAAGTAAAGTCCTCCACTTGTTCAGCGGGCATAACATGAAAGTAAACGAAAACTCGGCTACTTATTTAGCAGGAGTAGCATGTAAAATAAAGGAAGCTCAACCACTTATTCAACGGGAGCACCACTTGTTCAGTGGGGCAAGTAGAAATGTAAATACAAGAGCAATCACCAATGGTACTACCAATGGTGTTACAATAAGCTCATTGTGCAAATGCTTCAATACACCATATGCTGCTGCTATATTAGGAAAATGATAGAAATATGAAGCATAACTCCTCCCAAAGATGCTACAATGAGAAAATAGGAACTCCCCCACAAGATACCACAAATATACGTCGATATGAAGTCCCAAAATGATGGGAGGCAGTCAAGTACATCGCTGCCACAGGTCTGATGCACTTTTCCAGGTCTGATAAAACGTAACAGCAATCTGATATGGCCAACCAGCAAGCTCCTAACTCCACCCAAACACCCAAGAACTCAACCAAGGTGCAAGCAATGCAAATGACAAGTCTAGGTGCCCTCAAATCAACTGGAACAGCAATGACAAGGTGGTATTTGAAGCCAAACAGCAGCAAAGGTAGCATCAACAGCAGTGATGCCCTCAAGGCAAGATGTATGGCCTCCTTAGAGGGGCGACCAGCTCCAATAAATCCAAATCTCCTTCAAAAATTCTAAAACCTTGAGCAAAGAGGCACCCAAGTACTTGGAATGCAATGAAACAATACCCACAAAATGTTATTGAGTCTTCCAATCAGGGTGAGTGAAAAGGTAGGACGGCTGGGCTATGGAAAAGCACGAACCAGCAACTCCAAAATCTGAAAAAAATACTCCAAGATGATCCTACAACGCTGCAATCAACACTCCACACCAAAACATGTCTAGAAAATATCATAGCAATTAGAAACTGAAAGAGAAATGAAAGCCATCACCACAAATACGATCAATGGTAACGCCTGCAATGGAGCTAATCCAATATCTAGCTAGGGAGTGTCTTGCAACTCCGAAACTGAAGCCAACTTTGAGGGTTTTCGTCCTCAAAGCCCAAGGATTCTTTCCAAAATCCGGTAGCACTTCGTTGTCATAAGTTCGCATATCCAAATGAGAGCAAATGAGGGAGTATAAATAGAATTTGAGACCCAGAAGTTCAAACAACTTTTCCCTCCAAATGGGACGCTACCTTTGAGGAATAAAATACTTAATTAAAATTTCACTTAAAACACCTTCGTAGGCGTCCACTTAAGTCATGCTCCAAGTTTTATTTTTTAAAAACAACTTGAGTTGCTAATGCTAGGCGTGGGGGTCCAAGGGGCCTTTTTGACTTTATAAATTTAACTTAAGTTGCAAATATTTCCCTTTTTGAACTCTAAGGATGTTAGAGACGCAAACTGACAAGAATTAGGTCACCAACAATTGAAATTGCCACCATTGCCAAAAATAGAAATCTTGCACTGAACTGTTGCCAGGACCACAACCATATAGCACTTACTAAAAATAGCATACTGCTAAAAATAGTAAGTGTGTCCAAACTCAAAATAAGCTCATTCTGAGATGCAATTGTGACTTACTAAAAATAGTAAGTGCTATAAATAGACACTGCTAAAAATAGTAGCGATTGCCCAGTAAAGATCTCAAAAAAACCAAAAAGACCCAGAAACTCTTTGGCAATCCCCTGCAATAACCCCCTAAAAAGCAAACAAGAATCCTCCAAGAATCTTGGAATCCCCTGAAATGCCTCTGAATAGACTATGGTACTCCGAAAATAGGCTAACAGTCACTAAAAAGCATAGGGCTAAAAAAGGGACATTACAATGAAACACAACAACTTTGAACTACCCAACATTGAGAAATATGCACAGACTCTCTGCACTACAATCACTTCACCTTAAGCTCTACCCATGGGAAGTAGAGCATACTTTTACCACCCTTCTTAATGTTGAAGATGTTTTTGCACCCATCATGTATTGCACATTGGCATACTACCAAGGCCTTCCCAATAACATATAGCTTGTATCAATCACACCAGACCTCATTTGTGTATCCTCCATTGTGAAATGCGACTTGACCATGTATCCATCACACTAGACCTCATTTGTGTATCCTCCATTGTGGAATGCAACTTGACATTGTCCTATCACCATGAATTGATGTCCCTTTTGCAACCAAGAGACTCTATTTCATGTGGGGTGCACCATAGTTTTTGACCCTAGCTTTTGCACCATCTTTGTGGATATTAAGTTGTTGATGATGCTTCCATCAACAATTAGCTTACTACACTTTCCTGCCACCTAGAACTTAGTTCTAAGGAGGTTCTTCCTCAACCATGGCCTTGCCCATCATCAAGTTCTCCCTAGCCTATGGGTTTGTACTTTCTACTTTATTGCCCAACATGCCTTCATCAATCTAGGCAACATGCGCATGCTTGTTTGCCACATGGCAACTCCGCACCCGAATGTGTGGCAACCTACTTGCACATGAAACCTTTTGTTGTGGCCACAACTTCCTCTATCTTTATCTGCTCATGCTTTGCATGGGGCCACTTGTTTCTATCCCATCCTTGCAAGCATAGGTATGCCTTCCACCACCTAGCTTGCTCTTTCTGTCCTAGCATCTACCATTGCTACACACGCTCTATTTTCTACGAGATTACTTCTTAGCTTTCACAAGAAGCTGGTAGGCCTCCTTAACAATAAACCATTCTATACCTAAACGCTTTCTCAATGTCATCCTGCACATAAACAACACGAATGCATAGTTTGTAGAACTCCTCCATGTACTTCTTCATAAATGTCTCCTTTTGATGTAGGTATAGTCACCATGTGAAGCCATTGATTGCATTAAACTTGAAATATTTTCTATAGCTCAATGATCCAATCAACCAACTCTTCCAAATTTTAACTTCTTGAGTAGCTTGAGAGGTCAAACCCCAATGTGCTCCTAGCCTTTATTGGGGTGATTGCCAATCTTTCCTTTGTTGTGATGTTCTCCTAAGATCATCTGGATCCCCACCATATCACCTGTCACAACCATTCCTCTCATCATCATTGATATCTTCATTCACTATCGAACCTCTTTGTTGTGTGGTTTCAATGATTTTGAGCCAAGCTTGAATGGTTTTTGATGTATCATTCAGGTCTATGATGCTAGCCACTTGATTGTTTCTTGCATCTCTTATTTGAACCCTATGAGCCATCTTCTCTAGTTCACCTCTAATGCAACAACACTTGGCATAAACAATTACGTTAATGCAAATCTTGCTCACACATCTCTACAACTCAAAATGCTCACTCTAAAACTAGACTAATACACTAGCCAAATGTGGGTCAAATGAACAATTGGTGAACAGGCACACAAAGCACACAAACGAAAGCCACGAGGAAGAAATGAAGATTAGGCAAGACAAGCAATAGATTTAATTGCAAAAATGGAAAGAGCTTGTTTTGTGCAAGTTGTGCAAGGACACATAAGAGTTACAGTAAGGCATATGCCAAGCTCAGTGAAAGGGAAATTTGTGTGTGGGTTGAGATGTGTTCAAATGGTCATTAACCAAACCAAAAGGGTTTGCGTAACGCTAAACAATGTTGCACCAACATGCATAGCGTATACGAGAAACCAAAACTACCCAAACATAACAAAACACTCAATCAAGTTTAGCTTTTACACAAACAAACTACCACACAAAACAAGGCATGTGCACAAGTCACTTGTGAGAGAAGAACTACTAAGGACACAACAGATATTTTTGGGTGATGCAAGATTCCAACCCAAGGATGCTCCTACATCAATTTCTCTCAAAGCAATCTTGTTCCACAATATGTTTTTGTTTTGTTGTATGTTTTGTATAAAGCTTCTTGCTCCTTTTTGTGCCATAAGGGTGATTTTGAGGTTGTCAGTCATTTGCCAATATTGGCCCTTTTGATTGTACTTAGTATCTTGTTCATATTTGCATGGGCAAAGGCCTCTAATAGAACCTTCGCTGATCTACCAAAAAAGTTATAATTTTAATTTAAAATATATATGTTAAGACTTGCAATCCACTTCCACATTCTAACTTAACACTATCATGTTTCTATCACATCATTAATCCCACATCGTTTCTCCACTAACTAACTAATCAATTAGGTTATCTTTCCTCTACTAATTAATTGAATAAATCATAAATAAATTAGACTAACTAATTCTTTGCAAGTGGTTTTCTAACCAAAATTTGTTGGGTTTCTCTTTTGTTTTCTTCTAATTTTGGGTTTGCAAAACCTCAACATTCTTGCTCTATGCTTCACCATTTCCACTAAATTGCCATTGCTTGCATTCTCTTAATTGTGTTATTTTGTATATTAGTGTTTCTACTCTATGTAGCAACTTTTTTTTTTTTCAACACTTCCATCAAATCAAAAAGTATTTCCACATTTTAAATTCTCTTTCTCGCAAACTGATGTTTCTATTTAACTTTGAGCATTTATATGTTTGTTTTACTATTTCCGTTCTATTTTTGATAATTTTTTAGATTTTGTTACCTTTACCCACCTATCCTTGTCTTTTTTCTATTGTTTGGAATTTGTTATGCTATTTTAACACTTTGTGTAGAAATTGTAAATCCAAGGCAAAAGTTTTGAAAACTACTAACATGTAGTGGTGTAGGTTCGTTAGTCAAAGACCAAACCAATCTCACACACATTTTTTATTAAGAACAAGAATTAACCTTGTTTGTTGTGTTTGTGTGCAATTTGGTTGTGTATGCTCTCCTCTTGCATCTGAGGACGATCTTGAGGATAAAAACAACTCTCTTGCTTATCTTGTCTTTGTGTTCATGAGTTAATTGTCTATACTCTCCTCCCATATCACAAGGCGACTCTCCTCTCGTATCACAAGGCAATCATGAGGATCAAAAGAAACCTCTTCCCTTGCCTCACCCAAGGATCATTCATATGTTCTTTCTTCACATTTTCAAGTGATCTTAGAAATCAAAAGCAATTCTTTCTTTTTATTTTAAATTTTCTTAGGAGTTTAGCGACTTCAATTTCATCACCAAGCAATAGCCAAAACCTATTCTAACATACTATAAAAATTCGAAGGAGCTACTGTTTAACCTAGCATAAGAAACCTTTCAGCCATTTATCACTTATGATACACCGGTAAGTATTCAACCCCAAAAAGTTACACCATACTTTGAGATACGAAATAGTAGGCCATGGGTACAAACTACAATCATAATCCTTCACAATTAACAGTCTAAGATATTTGGTTGATACTACTTACAGTCCTAATCCTCCACAATGCAGCATTGTGATTTTTTTTAATAGGTATTGTTAATATGCTTTTGTTTAAAGAGTTTCGGTCTATAGCCTTTATTTTGATGGTGGAATCATTGGTTTCTTTATTTTTGCCATTGTTGCTATGGTTCACATTCTTTTGGGTACAATAATTTTGATTTGTACAGTCATGGACTTTAGTATGGTTTTGGCACAAGGGGCCTTGACCTATGATTTTTTTGAGGTTGAAATATTGGGTTAATATAGCACTTGATTCTACAAGATGTCAAAGGATATTAACTTTATTTTAGAACAAAAATTGATTTAGCATGATACATCCTTGTATGGAGTATAAAAATATATATTATGATCATGAGCATATTCACTTTTATTGTGGGGGCTTTCATTATTGCTATCATGATTGTTGTGGTTCTTGTTAGGTTTACAAGAGGCATTTCCAATTAGGAGCCTTTGACTAGAAAAGGGTTTCTACTCATCAAAGTTCATGTTGGTGTCAATCTTATTATGCTTTGTTTTGTTTTGGATTATAATGGGTGACATACAAAAATCAGTGTTCCATGGGGTTTCGGGGACGAGGGGACGACAAGGGACGAGTTTTGGGGATGCGAGGACGAGGGGTCTAGGTTTGGGGGTGGCGCGGGGACGACAGGTGGACGATGGCGAGGGGTTGGCAAGGTGCTGAAATACATATAGTACTTAAAAAAATAGTTATAAAAATATGTATAAGTATAATAATTATACATCTTGGAGACAACTAGGAGTCCCCTAGATGTCTTGAGGACACCCCAACATCCTCGAAGTCCTAGCAACATCTTGGAGACAGCAACACTGGTGGTGGCATGGTGGCGTTGGTGGTGGGTTGGTGGGGGGACATCCCCCCTAAGTCCCCAAGTCTCTGAGACGTCCCTATCTAGGAAACACAGGGTTTTTGGGGGGGGACGTGTCCCCGTGGAACATTGACAAAGTTTGACTAGTTAGATTTTTTAAGGTTTTGGATTTCAAAGATTTTTAAATTTTTGAGGGTTTAAATATGGGTTTCTCACAAAAGGGGAAAGAATAAAAGACACAACCTACTCTAGTCAAGTGGGATTATTTCGCATGTGAGCTCACCGATATACTTGACTTGGTCGTAAATGGTATCGACACAATATCTTAGAGTGCTAACTACGCAAGATCAAAACCATACATGTAGCCTACTATTCAGTTTCAAAAAGCATAGTGCAACATCCTAGGGCTACCCACTTACCAATGCATCACAAGTAACAAACAAACAAAAAAAACTCTATGCTTGGTTAGACAAGGCTTACTAGGGAGTCCTCGATATACCTGAAGATGCGTGAGGCACAAGTTCATGTGGCAAGGGTGTTGTCTAATAGCTTGGCCTAAACAAATAACCCCCATCCTCCTTCACTTGGCAAACTATAATGTGAATGCCAACTTAGCCCGAAACAACTACTCATTTTCTATAGCCCACCAAAACACAAGCTTTGGCTACTACTACGTAATGAAATCAAAGTCACTAAAACCCCTAAGAAAATGAAAAATAAAAAGGAACACTTATGACTTCTAAGATCACTCGAAAGTACAAGTAAATAAAATATGTAAAGTCCTTATGTTATGCATGTGAAGAAATTGCTTTTGATCCTCAAAGTCACTTTGTGGCACAAGAGGCAAGCATAGAGAACCAAGTCACAAACAAAAAGACAAGATAAGTAAAAGGGTTGATTTTAATGCTCAAGATTGTCCTACGATGCGAGAGGAGACCATACATAACCAACTTACACATAAACATAGTAAACAAGGTTAATTCCCATTATTAATCAAAAAATGTGAGTGAAATTGGTTTAAAAATTTGGTCTTCACCAAATGAACCTACAACACCACAAGTTAGTAGTATTCAATATTTTTGCCTTGGATTCACAATTTCTGCACAAAGTTAAAAATAGCGAAAAAAGCCCAACACAATAGAAAAGGGACAAAAAACTAACAAAATCTAGAAAACATCATAACTAAAAGAAAAATACTAAAACAAAGACAAAAATACCCAAAATTAAACAACACACTTTTACATAAAGCAAAAAAAATGTTTAAAAAACATGAACGCTTCTAATTAAATAAAAATGTCACTACATAGAGCAAAAACACCAATATACCCAAAAAAATGCATTAAGGAAATGCAAACACTAGCAAATTATTAGAAATGCCTAAAGATAAAATGGAACGCTAAAACACGGATCAAAAATGTCAATGTTTTGCAAAACTAAAATTATAAGAAAACGAAAAAGAAACCCAACAATACTTAGGAAACCACCTACAAAGAATCGGTTAGTGGAAAAACAAATTGCAACAATATGCTAGCTGGTTAGAAGCCTAAACGAGAACTACAATTAGAAGGCAAAAATAAAACTTTCAAACACTAACCAGAAAATGCACCTATTTTGGACGAACTAACAGCCAAACCCTACAAAAGCCAGAGTGAGGACAAATCAATCGAGAAGTGATAACCTAACAAAGAAAACCTACAAAAAAGTGTTTAAAAACCCATAAATGCTAAAAATTGGGCAGACATGCCAAAGCCAAAACCAAAACACCTTGAACTAGCATGAAAACGTCAATCATGTCATAAAACACAAAAACAAAAATGTTGAAAGTAACGCGAAAAAGCCAACGTTAAGACATAAATATTGCAAAACAAGACAAAAACACTCTTCTAAAAAACATGTTCAAGAATGTTGGATAACTTGCAAAAACACTCTAAATAGCCTGCAAAAGCAAATATTAGATTGGATCATGAGTCTCATCAAGCATATCAGAATGTAACAACAAAAATATAGAGAAAAACAAGAATGCAAAAGAATACAACTCATACACTAAATCTAGCTACTACCTACAATAGAGAAAAAAAATGCAAACACAATGGAAAAACAGAAAATTCTTCACAAATGAAAACCTTTGATACAATCGATGTTCTCTTGGATGCTTGATAGATAGATGAGATGCAAAGTTGATCTGACTTTGCTCATCATTTGATTGGTGAGAAAGATGTAGCTATTTGGATGGCCATGATTTAGTTGACTTTGATGAATGGCTAGGATGCAAACTTAGATTGAATTTGCTTTCCAATATTTAAAATGTTTAAATGGGTGACATTAACTTTTCAAAAAGTGAGAAGAATATGTTTTGGTTTTTAAATGGACAAGTGTACAGATTTGAAATAAGTATAATTAGTTAAAAAGACATTTATTTAATCAATTAGTGATGGGAAAAGGTTAGTCTAAAATTATTAAAAAAATATGACTTATTTAATTTATTTTTTTAGATTGCAGGAATCTGGTAGCCCCCTATAAACTGTAGTTCGCCTGGTAAACTTTTTTCAAGTGACCGGTGATGCTGGTACGACACGCCCTCCAATACCATAGGGACGGGGAGGAGACTAGAACTCATGACCTCTTGCCTGCAACAGGATGCTTTAGCCAATTGAGCTAGGCCCCTTGACCCAATTTATTTAAATAATTGGTAAAGGAAAGTTAATCTAATTAATTAAATAAGAATGGTTTATGTGATTGACTAGTAGAAAAAAGATAACCTAATTAATTAAATAGTGAAGAAAGGATGTGAGATTAATGATGTGGTGACAAAAACATGACGATATTTAATTAGAATATAGAAGCAAATTTTTAAGTGTCTAGATTTTGCCACTCTTTGAAATGGCATCACAACTAAACGAAGTGGCATTTCAAAGAAAATAAATATAGGCACTTAACAAAGAAAGGGCATGGGAGCATATTGTAGTGGGATGACCATATGGGAGATCTGTGCAAATGGAAAGCCTTATGTATATGAGTGGAGGATATTGCAAGGCAATCAACAATGTCATTTGGGAGACACCAAATACCACCGTCACACTTTGGTGAGCTACAATCGTACGACATCACCTAGAAGCCTTACATAGATGTGGACGACTACAAAAAGGGCCAAGGTTATCTATCATTTGCACAATTAGCATGTTACATCATCAATCACCAAGAGTACTTTATTGAGAGATATCGACCAAATAGGGTGCTCAAGCAATTTGGCATTCAACAAGGCATCCCAATGGCACCTCATGTATTTGCTTAAATGACACGAGAGACGAGTCAATTTGGAGCCACTAGTGAATTGTCGATTAGTGATTGACAACTAGCTAAAGATTAAAGTGGGTGATCTAGGACTACCATGAGGATGTGGTGTATGTAGGGGTGGGAGATGGATATGCAGCCTAGTGGGAGCAAAACAAGGCAATCAGTTGAACAATATTGACATGTAAGACCCTACGAGAGAGGATAGTAGAGGTCCTAAGAGCTCACCCACAATCGAGGAAGGAGAGGAGGGTAGGGAGAGTGCCAATAGTGGCAACAGTGGCAATGGCATTGATCCTATGACATGAAGATAGAGGTGACGAGGGTGATGATGAGGAAGAGGAGCCGATAGATATCAAGGTGTACATAGGTGCAAGTGTGAGGCCACATAGAGTAGCAAGGACATCAAGTGCAAGGTTGTCGAGTACAAGAGACACCATGGAGAGCCTAGGTCGACAAATCAAGCCTTGAGAGATAGCCTTGCCTACAATGGGAGACAAATGGCCTCCAAGTTGAGCAGGGTAGTGCACATATTTAGCTCAAGGTAGTGCACATATTCAACTCAAGATAGTGCAGGTAGAATGAGATGGGTTTCAATCATAGAGGGACAACCTATAACAAAGCATAATGGGCTACAAATAGAATGGGATGGCCTACAAACTTAGTTGGCACAAGCCCAAGAAGAGAACAACAAAGCACATGCGAAGAGGGATGGTTTTAGAGCGGAGAGGGATAGAGCACAAGCAAATGTGTTGAGATTATGTCAAGAGAGGGACACTACCAAAGCTCTACTAGGAACACAAGGGATGTCACAAGCCTTTGCGGATTCACAAAGGGTCATGCGGCAAATGCAAAGGGCCGTGAGAAAGACTCGATATTACAAGAGTCTCTATGAGCAAGTCATACTGGCAGCACAATCAACACCTTTATACTCAAAGCAAACCAATTATCGAGTGACAAAGGCAAGCCTCAAATTTGTATTGATGGGGCCACCTAAGACAAAGCAACCATCACCTCTAGTACGTGATAGCGCAAGTGACAGCATGAACCATAGACGAGATGAGGGTGACATGTATATGATTTGGATGATGTTCACAATGTACATGAAGAGGCCATGCACTATTTGTATACATGATGCACAAACATTTGACACATATATGTCTATATATGCCCCATTTTGTGAACTCATTATGCCTTTATTATATGGATGTATGGATAGCTTTATTCATGTGTTGATATATGGTTTATATAGATGATTTGATTATGATGGACAATAGATTACTAATGTATGATTAAGTGATTTTGTGATGATTAAGTATTTTATTATGATGTTTGTGATGATGGATATGATGGTATATGATTTTGTGATTGGCTTGATTTGATGTGTGGATCATGGTATGATATCCAATAGATGATGGATGTTTTGATATTTTATGATTGTGGAAATGTATAAATGATATTTCTATGCCATATATAAACATGAGCTCCTAATTTGGGCTTTTATAGGTTTTATGATGTTAGGTGGATGCAAATGCCACAAAAATTATGTGAAAAAGGATATGATGCTTGTGACATGTTTGTGATGGAAAGTACATGCTTGGTATCTTTGAAAGTCAAATGTATTGAGCAACTACTTTGTTGTAGAATAGGAAAAGATGTGCCATGATATAAAAGATCAAGGCGACATTGTGCCATATATGTAAAGGACTATCTCAAAAAAGCAAGTAAAAGATGCAAGAAAATAAAAACAAACGCAAAAAATGCAAATCCTAGTAAGCAAGTAAAGAGACAATGCCATAGTAAGCATATCCTTAAGACACAACAAGGTATGATGGACCATGGTGGCTTTGATAGAATGTGGATAGGCGAAAAATGCACCAAAATTTTCCTCTTATAAATTGGAGGACCAAAGCATTGGGTTTCTTGATAGTGATAACAATGTTGAGTATGTCCTAAGAAAGTGATATCACTAATTAACTCCAAACAAGGACTCCCTATATGTTTTAACATTGGTTGCATGTGATGGATGTAACAATCCTTGATTTTGTTCTCATGCCACATTCATGCAATGTTTGTGTTGATTTGGATGTCCAACTAATTATGCTCTAAGAGGGTACATATCATAATGCCCAAAAATGCTCATGCAAAATCCAAAGTTTTCTCAAAGCGTAAATCAATATTTTGCCCTAAGTCCTTAGCAAAGCAAAAAAAAGGGATGATGGAAAATGAATGGAATGGATGGATAGATCTTGCGCCAAGTGTAAAAAGTATTTATAGATAATGGACACTTAGTACTCACACATAACATGTACAAGTAAGTTTTCATCATAATTCTTGCCCAAAGCACCATAAAAATGGTTTTCACCATAGAACAATTCTTATCTTTGCTTTTTTGCTTTTCTTATTTTTTGGGTTTTCTACTTTCCTAAATTGTTTGGATTTTTCTACTCATCTAAATATTTTGATTTTTTTTGCTTTTCTAATTTGTTTAGATTTTTCTACTTTTCTTTATTTTGGTTTGAATTGCTATTACATTAGGCATGGAACCACTTGAGATGCACAATGTTCATTGACTCTTCTAGCTCTTGGTCATTTGGAGTAGCCAATCTATATGCTCCTAATCCATATTTGGCAATGATGATATAAGAGACCAACCAATTTGGCTCATTTTTCCCTTCTTATCCTTGTCCTAAGTGATATTCTTATGATTTTCCTTAACATTAGATTGTCAATCTCAAACTCTCTAGTTTTGATGTGCTTACTGTAGCTTCAATGAAGATGATTTGGATTCACTTTCAAATGGTTTAGTGTGTTCTAAGTCTATGTTTATCAAGAAGCTCCAACTCATGTAGACATGCAACCCAACACTATTTGTTATCAATTAGATTATGCAAAGAGATCCGCAAAAAATAAATTCAATCTCAATCAATATGACGACTTCGACTCCAAAGACCAAGGAATAAGAGTGGCTTTTGTGGGAGTCCCAAAACCTAATAGCAAAAATTTAGAGAAAAAAGGGTAATGCAAAGAAATACAACTCCTACTCTAAATCTAGCTACAATTTCCAAACAAAATGGAAAAACAACATATTCTTACCAAATGCAAACCTTTGATACCTTGGATGTACTCTTAGTCTTAGCTACTTGATGAAGATGTTGGTTGCTCTTGGAGTTCTCAAAGCAGCAACATATACCTACACAAGGAGATTCATTTGAGATGGTTGATTTTGTCACAAATTTATCAAACCATGCTCAAGGGAATGGAGGGTTGAGATTTTTCCTCAAGCTAGGGCTCTAAAATTGATTGAAAGGATCTTGACTTTTTGATTGATGAAAAATGGGTGTAAGTGGTGCCAAGATTAAGGGCTAGGATTGATTGACTTGGTTGAATGGATTGAGATACAAAGTTAATTTGACCTTGCTCTTATCATTTGATTGGTGAGAAAGAGGTAGCTATTTAGATGGCTATAATTTAGTTGAATTTGATGAATGGCTAGGATGCAACATTGGACTGTTTTGACTTTGAGATTTTTAAAATGTTTAAATGGGTGACAAGAATTTTTGGAATACGAAGTGGGAGGAAAATGTTTTATTTTTTAAATGGCAACGTGTGTGGGTATAGCATGGAAAACTCGCCGAAAACTTGCAAAGTTTCCAAGTTCTCGGCGAAAACTTGCCAAGTTTCCAAGTACTCCTTGAAAACTCGCCAAAACTCACCAAGTTTCCAAGTACTCACTAAGTAGAAGAGACAACGAATTTTCTAACCATTTACTCACTAGAAAAACTCGCTGCTTTTTTGGTGAATACTTGCTAGAAAAGTGGCAAGTCTATGGCAAAAACTTGTCTGTAGCAATAAAAAAAGGTGGTCAAGTCAAAAACAAACCCAAAAAAGCCCAAACGTCTTTCCTTTTTTGTTATACAAGTAAAAACGCCCCTCCAACCCCCCTGCCAATTGATTTCTAGCACATTTGCATTGAGGAGAGAAGATTCAAAGGGATTTTTTTATGAACTTGAAAGGAAAATTTGAAGCACGAGTCAGATTTTTTTTATTTTTATTTTTTTAACATTTTATTTCATTTTGGTTGCAAATTTCAACTTCTAAGTTTTAAAAAATTCATCATATGCTAAAACTAGGTAGTATTATTGCATTTAAATTGTAAAAATTTGGATTCATCACCATTTTTTCATAATTTTTTTTTTTTGTTTGATTTTTTTCATGTTTTTGCATACAACTTTTTTTATTTTGACCTTTTTTCCAAAAAAAAAAAAGTTTAGAATCTTTACATTATATTAAATTTTTACTGATTTAAATTAATTTATATTTATTTAACCTAATTTTATGCTGATATTTAGTGATTTATGTAAAATTTAGGTTTTTTTGGTATTAAAAAATTAATATTTTGTGCTTTCACTTTGTATGTGTAGGTTAAATACATCATATAATGGCACAAATAGAGAAGCTTCTCAATCAGGTTCGGTTTTAGGCTCCTTCCCATCGGTGCCACCATCCATTACACGCACTCGTCCTACTGGAGCTAGAGACCATGCATGGAAATATGCATACCAAGGACCAATACTTGGGTATTTGCATTAGATGCACAAATTTATATCATGGAGGCATAAATCGCCTCAAATACCATCTTGCATGCATTACTCATTGTGATGCTAAGCCTTGTGCCAACACCACCGAAGAGATGAATGCCCTACTTGCAACTGCAAAAGAGAAAAATTTGCAAAAGGAGAGGACAAGGGCAGCCATAGTTGGTGGTCATGGTGCTCAAGTCCAACCAAAATTAGATGAAGATACATGTCAAAGCATAGTAGGCTCTCTTTGTGGTCCACGCATCCAAAGCACATCCACCACCACCACTTCATATACTTCTACTAGAATGCCAACAGCAGTGCCCACATCTACACACACACCACATAGTTTTTTTGTGCCTAGAAACACACCAGGAGCACAACCATCATTAGAAGCTACAAGGTGAAACAAAGAGGTGCATGAATATGCAGATATGACATGTGTAGATTTTTGGTACTTCAACAACATTCTTTCAATGTGGCAAGTAGTCCTTACTGCAATAATTTGGTAACTACATTGACAATTGTGAAAAAAGGCTACAAGGCGCCTTCTCACAAGGACTTGAGTGGGGGGTTAGTTAATCTTTATTTTTTATGCTAATTTATACTTAAAGTAAATTATGTTGAATTTAAGGATACATTTATATTCATTAATTTATGTCCTTTTTGTTGAACATTTTGTAATTGATGTTAAAGTGGCAATTAATTTGGTGAGATTATTTAAAATTAGAAGAGTCGTGGCCCTTATTGTTACAGCAGCTTCCTACTTTTCTTTTTAGAAGGGAAACTATATTTATTTATGAAAATTGTGCAATTTTTGAAGACTTCAAATGAGAATTGATTGGATATTCTAGTCGCCTGAGTTTCTTTTTATCAGCGATAGTAATAAGAGTTGAATGGCATACTCTATTCTATATCACCGCCTTTGAGGAGCCGTGACTAGTGTGGGGACTACCGCCACACACTCAGACTACTTACATGGAGTCCATTGTTGACCGAGCTATGCAGATTTGCCAGGTCAAATGTAGTGCCATGTCATCCTTGACTTGTCAAAGGGTCGACTCCTTGTAACGCCTTCTCCTTGTGGTCTATGCCAGTGAACTAATTCATAATGTCTCTTAGTTTGTGCCAAGGGATTTTGTCGACGGCTTACGAAGAGCTAATTTCTTTTATGGATGTGGCAGAGACTTTATTTCATGCATCGATATTGCTAGAGGTTTCATTTATTTGATGTGATATGCTACAAAATATAATGGGGCAGCATTTGAATCTCTATCAAGCTTTACCTTGCATGGTGACGGTTCTCTTATGCGAAATATGATTATTCTAAGTGTGGTCGCTACAATATGACACGATATTAACAAAGAAAATGTATAAGTTAATGTGCACTGGTGTGGAGTCTCAAAGGTCATTGCTATCACTCTAGGTGCGGACTGTGAATATTATTCGGCATTTATTCTTGAATGTTGCCTTTCTCTTTAGCATCAATTTTGACTAGAAGAATTGCTAGTACTCTCATTGACGTTGAATATACACGACTAGATAAAGGCTATCGAATTCTCTCCTATTAGCTGCATTCATTCATCACAGAGTTGTTACTTTCGACAGTGTTGGCTTTTTGGCTTTATTGAACTCCTTATTAAGTCGTGAAGACTATTCTTGGTGTAAGTTGCATTATGTTTTAGTTGTGCGAATTAATCTCATGTAAAAATGCTATCACTATGGACTGTTGTGCAAAATGGTCGGTGGTGTTTCAATAAGGCAGTTTTTATGATGAGTTTTATTTTTAAGCTGTTGTGGTTACGATGGCAAAAAGAATGAATAGTGTGGATTCACAAATGACTTGATATGAGCTATGGACGTAAATGTTACTGAGACATGCTCCTGGATAGTTAATATCAAGCCATGCCATCATTTTTGACGTGAATGTCGTGCCAATTTTTCTGATGTGAAAGTCGTGAATGTGTGTGTGCGCCTCTATATGTAGCTATAGACATTAGTGAAAGTTGTGAATGTGAGGGTCCACATATGTTGAGGAAGATGAAGAAGGGGTACAAGTTGATTTTGGATATGATTTTATTGTTCATGAATGCCTAAGTTATATAGCAGTTTTGTGAAGGAGGCCGAGTAAGCTAGAGGACATGGGTGTGTGGTCTATCATGTGTGTCGAAGCTAAAAATGTATCTGCTTGAAACCTTTGCCGTTTTCATATCTGGCACTCGAAAAGGGCAATTGCCATCATTTCGTGGTGTGCTTTGTGAAAGAATAAGTGCAGATTTTATATTCCGAGGTGGTTGCAAAGAATTGTCTGTTGTGAAGTCACTAAGATTGAAAACTTGTTGAATAAGGTGTTTTGAGGAGATTGCCAATTCTAATTATTTTCTGAGTGAAGTTGCTTACTGTTTTGGGGATTCTATAACTTTGTTTTGATCTGAACGGTGACATCAATATATGAAGTTGAGAATTTGAACAAAAGGTTTTCAAAGTTTGAACAATGTTTCTGAAAGGATGTATTTCGAATCAAGAGGTTAGAGCTGCAAGGTTGTGAGTAATCTCAGTGAGTTGGTGCTTCAGTTGTTCGAAGTTGGTGCTTTAAGTGAGTTGGCGCTCACTTTTGTAATCTAGGTTGGTGCCCTTTGAAGTTAATCAAAGCAAGAGTTTTGTCGTGGTTTTTTACCCGAAAAGGTTTTCCATGTGACATCGATGTTAATTTTGTCTAATGTTTGCTCTTACTATTTTACTTTCTTGATTCTTATGGTTTTAAGTTTCAAAAGTTTAAAGTCTGATTCAACCCCCCCCCCCCTCAATATTTTTTGTCTGCTCTTCAATTTGTGTTCAAAAATTAAAATTTTGTTCTTGTAGGTTGCTCACCAATGCAACTAAAAGGGCAATGCTAATAGTGGAAAGAACAAATGAAGGAATGACAAAAAAAATGATTGTACCATTCTTTCAAATGGGTGGACAAGTGGGAAAAACCACACCATTATCAATTTTTTGATAGCTTCAAATGGTGAGGTTTTTTTTTGAAATCGGTGGATGCCTTAAACAAAGTAAAAAATGTTGAAACATTGTGTCTAATGTTGGAGGAAATTGTCATGGAGGTGGGCATCAAAAATGTAGTGCAAATAATAACTGATAGTGCAACAGCATATGTGGTAGCTAGGAGATTGCTCTGAGACAAACATAACACACTTTTTTGGACACCTTCTGCAACACATTGCCTTGACCTTCTTTTGGAGGACATAAGCAAACTTGATTGGGTGACACCAATTGTAGATGATGCAAGGAGCATCACAAAATTTATCTATAATCACCCTTGGGTTCCTCATTTGATGAGAGATCACATGCAAGGGAAAGAGTTGGTAAGATCGAGTGCCACAAGGTTCTCAACGGTTTTCCTAACGTTGCAAAGTATTATTGGTTTATTGACTGCTTTGAAACAAATGTTTGTGAGTCAAGCATGGCTAGACTCATCTTATTCAAAGAAACTTGAAGGAGAGAGGGTTGCAAGCAGTCTTTGACAACCTTTTTGCACAAAGAGCTACAGAGATCGCAAAGGTAGCCTCAAAACTTTGAATTTAAATTCAAAATTGAATATTTTATTTTTTTAATTTGAATCTTTCATTATAAATTGTATCTTTAATCTTTTTGTATTTATAAATTGTAGGTGTCAGAGCCCTTGGTTAGAGTTCTTTGTTTGGTAGATGGGGATCAAAACCCAATGGGGTATATTTATGAGGCCATGGATAGGGCAAAAGAGTATTTATGAGGAGGTGGAACAATCAACTCCACCAACCCATCCATGCAACAAGGTACTTCCTCAACCCTCGTTTTTTCTATTCAAACACCTTCTCAATTCCTCATGGAGAGGTAATGGAGGGCCTCGCTACATGCATTTAGAATTTTAGAGGATGACACCCTAGGTTGAGGTGAGAGACCTCATTATCAAAGAATGCGAAAGTTACAAGGCTAGAAGGGGTACACATTGCCTGCTCCATGGCAAATGTCCTGCTACTCTCACCTACGTGTGCTTCAACACCAACCACCCCTTCAGCATTCTTCATACACACTTATTAGAATTGATGCACATGATGTAATTATTCATAACATATGTCACTTAATGTAAGTCAGCAATAGAATAATAAATCCAATATCCATGTAACAATCTCCATAGAAAAACAAATGACAACAGTAACTTAGTTTCAACAACCAACTTTATTTTACCTTTACCAAAAAACCATTAGTTGACCTAAGATATCATCTAGTTTATTTAATTACCCCTATTAATGACTAAACCAAATACAATTCCCATTTGTTTCTTAAACTGACAAATTTATCATTGACGAGGGGTTAATCATTACATCACCAATCTGCTCCTCTAGGACAATAATAAATACAGATCTCTTCATTATCAACCAACTGTCAAATGTAATGACGTAACTTTGATTATGTTTCATTCTAGCTTTGATAAATCAGGTTCTTCACCATCTTGAGAACACTCTCAACTGTCAAGCAAAAAGTGAGATCAATGCTATATGGTCAAGTTGAAGATCAAAAAAAAAATTCTGCAGCCACATTGCTTGAAACCTATATTGCCTTCCTTATATTCTGCCCCAATGGAAGATAAGGCAATCTTATGTTGTAGCTTGCTCTGCAGAGAAATTACTCTCACACCAAGTATAAAAACATATCCTGTTTTAGACTCCTAGTATCAACTAATCCAAATAGGATGAACTCTGCAGGTCTCTGATATAGAATGCAAAAGTCAAGGCTCTGTTTGAAATATCAAAGAAATCAGATTCCAGTTTGCCAATGTTGTTTTTGTAACTTGACATTAATGGAGAAAGAAAGCTTACAGAAAAAAATAAGTCTGGTTAAGGAGTGGTAAGATAAGCCAGATATCCCACCAATTGTAAATACACTGTTTTAATGATCAGTGGCAAATTAATGTGTTTTGCAAGTTTTATCTCAATTTCTACAGACATAGATGTTGGATTAGATTCAATCATCCTAAACTTCTTCAAAAGTGTTATGGGATATTTAACTTGTGATACTAAAATAGAACAATCTAGTTGCCAAGATTCTATGCCTACACAATAATTTAGGAGGCCTAAATCTGTTGTGTCAAAAACAGAACAAATATCAAATTTCAACTATTGAATGGTATTTGGCAAGGCCATCGACATATATAAGAATGATGGCTATGTCATCACAAATGTTTTCAACTTATAAGTTGAATTTAGAAAAATTTCATCTAAATCCTAACAAAACAAACATAAATCCTATCTTTTGGTCTGGCAAATTCACCAATCCAATGAAACTATTATTAAATCCTCCTGAATGATTTTTGGCTTTGTACAATTAATAAAAGGAACTGATTAAATTGACAATATGCTCTCATTATCATGTAAAGATTGCTCTTTCTCCGGAGTTCACCAATCACCACCTCTTAAAGCTCTCTCATTGATGTCTTTTTAAAATTGTAGGCAGTTTCTGTTTGTAACAAGACTGCTATTACAAATGTATTAGACTGGGCCATGCACTTGTCTGAAATTTCCATACAAGACATTTCATCAATACAAACAAAAATCTGATCTATGCCTATACTTATGACCATATCAACATGCATGTTTGAATCAACACAAATCTATAGAATGATTGGCCTTCCCAAAAGAAGAACAAGTGAATTCATACCAACGAGTGTCACCATGCAATGTACATAGTGTTAGAAGACCAATAATCATAAGAAAATTGACTAGTTCTACACAATTTACACAAAGATCATTAAATAAGGGACATTTGGAAGGTTATATCGATAAGGTGTCTAATTATCTAAAGTTTAGCATTTAAAAATCATCATACATTTTTGTTTTGAGCATCATTTGACTTGGTCTTTGTTTATGTAATAGCCTCATTCATACTAGCAAATATGTAGTAAACAAGCACGTGAGGATCCCCCGTTATCATCATCACCACAATGGGAAAAAGATGGGGTACCAATTTATTTTTTACGGCTTCTGAAACACAAAAGCAATTCAAATTCGTTTCCAATCCCTATGCAGACAAAATAATACATGTAAATAAATATCTGGCATAAGTGGTTTCTTAAAGGTTGCTATATTATTCTTTATTTATATCATGGTTAATCCAAAACCTTATGATCAAGTCAAGATACACATAAGATACTGTAGAATCAATTACAGCTCTTTCTTCAAAGATTACTAAATTATTAAAAAGGATAAATATATCCGTGACTTGGTGAACAAATATTCCATCCCAGGTTGAACAAACTAAAAAGGCATTACCTGAACAGGAGCATAGCCTGCAGGAGCAACAGGCATAGGAACTGGCTGGACTTGAGGATATCCTCCATACAGATCATATTGAGCATTTGGAGGCGCCATATAGCTGAAAATTCAAATATTTAAAAATATGATGTTTTCTATAGGACAGAAAATCTATCTAAATACTATGTCTATAAAGAAGCAAACTGTAGAATTTTATGAACACCTCACCCCTGTGGACCCCATACAGGTGCAGGTTGAGGAACAAAAGTCCCTGGAGCCGGGTAAGCTGCAGGATTGTAGTCTCCTCCAGTTCGCATTCGTTTGCTATGGTCAAAGCTGTTTGTGTCTGGTGCGACAACAGTAACACCTGAAAAAATTAGAAGTACTTTTTCACCCTTAATACAATTCGTGTGTGTTATGCAACAGCAGAAAACTTAAAAACTAATTTATAAAATCATGACAAACAAAACATAGATTTGATTTATTATGTAGCCAGAGCCAAATTTCTAATTACAACAAAGAAACCTGAGCAGTCCAGCGGTGAAGTAGCTATCAAAACAAAATACGATATATTTTCCACTGGTCATAGAGAATCCAACAATTGGTTATATTATATATTCCCAAATGGTTCACATTCTATAAATAGATTTAACACATCCAATCACTACACACAAGCTGCAAGTGCCTACTTTATATCCTTATATTAAAACACACTTTCAGCTGAGCTCAATGCAAGTATGCAAAATTAAAATTCAACTTTTGAATACTAAAGGCATTTTGATGTTCAGAACTAGAACATACCTAAAGCAAAATCAGAAAACATATAATGGGTGTCATGTAATTGTGAGACAACAAAAAAAGGAGAATTAAATTGCATGGCACAAGCAATGATCGCATAAACTGCAACATAAGCTAACGATTGAAATTGAAAGGTATTCTATCCACCCAGCATAACACACAATGCCCATATTGTCTTTTAGCCAATACAAAAAGGTTGCAAAGGTACAGAAAAAATAAATAAAGTACCACTGAGATAGTAAAATGTAAATAAAAGCAGAAAGCAAAACTCCAGTTGTAAGATTTCTGATAGAAGCACATGCAAATTTACAAAAGGCCTTTTACAATGCTGAGAGACAACCCACTTCAGTATTGGTTATCAGTACTTTGTGTGGGTCATGAAGAATTTTCATGGCCAACTATATTTTAATTTTATGTTTATGTTAGTCTGTACAGTCTAATTGCCCCACATGCAAAAGACCAAGCTCAGGTGGGAATTAGAGTAATGCTTTCTGTGGAAGTGGTTTTGCACAGATCTTACACAACAATAGCTTGGCAAAGAGCAGCAACAATACTTTAACTGGAGACTTTAGCCTAAGATAAAAATCATAGCTTCTCAGGAACATTATTATCTATTGCAGATACTGCACGAACTGACATTTCAATAAAATTTCAATTCTGAACCTCCATCACTTTAGGTAATTAGATCTAATCATAAAAATTCAGCTTTCTTCCTGTATTTGAAAAGAAATACTCATTGAGAATTCAAATTTCATATTTCTATTCTTCAATTCAAATTTAGATTATTTTGAGGCCTAAAGCTTCTACTCTACAAATTACAGCAACTACAGCAATTTTATAACCAGGCTCAAAACAAGGTCATGACAAGTCCAATAGAGCAAGGAAGAAACCAGAAGACAGATTTCAAATAAAGTTGCCTGGTTTGGAAGTTATCCATTTTTCCTTGATTTGGTGATCAGTTATGGCTGCAGCCTGCAACCTATGTCACCAAGTCCTTCCACAATAAAGATTTAACGATCAAAGGTAAGTATTTTGTGAGATTTTTTCTAGTTATTGAAGATTTTATTCAAGTTTTTGAAGAATTTTTTCAAGTTTTTCAAAAAAAGTATATATATATATAGACTTTTCAAAGAACATTTTAAATATTTCTCAATTGTTTTGTGTTGTTATTACATTTATATCACTAATATTACATCATTGTACTAATAATAAGCACACATTATCATTAACATAAGGTGGTTGGCTGTGTGGTTAACTAGTTTCCTCATTCAAATAGATTATACTCTTGTATATATTGTTTGCCTCTCCATAATAATATCATTCATCGCCTCTTAATGATTCAATTATAGTCATGTTTTCATTCATTGTTCCTTTTCTTTCCAAACATGGCCTTGAGCTGTAAGAAAATGGTGCTTGGCATGGATGTACCTTTGGTAATTTGATTGCAATTTTGAATAGTTGGACTATCAAAATCAAGAGTAAGAACTCAGAAGGATATGGTCTCTCTTACCTTGTATTATTGTATGGAACATTTGGTTAGAAAGAAAATGAAGGCTCTTCCAAAATCGTTTGCTTCAAGCATAAAGGAATTAAGATAAAATCAACTCTATTCGGGAAATAGGGGAACTTCAATGGAAGTCAGGTTGGAAAATTTATGAAGAAGAAAAAGAGTGGATTCCAAAATAGAATAGTACAAATTGGCACACCCAATGGACTTGTGATACATTGATTGCTGATAAACTTTCCCCATTTGGAAACCACCTGCCACTGGGAAAATTAAGCTTGATTTTGATGGGGCAGCTAGAGGCAAGGAGAAATTAGAGAAGCATGTGTATTCAGGGATGAATTTGGTCAATCCCTTTTAATCTTAGCTTTGGACATCGGCTGTGATACAAATAATCTAGTTGAGGCCTTAGCCCCAAAGCATGGGTTATTGAAGGCTTTAGCTCATGGATAAAAAATTTGAAAGTTGAAGGAGACTCCAAGGTTGTGATGGATAAAGCCAACAAGAATGAGGGAAATTCAAGGGATCTTAGCAATAGAATACATAAGGTTAGGTTATTGTATGAAGAATTTGATTTTTTTCAGTTGACCCATAGTAAAACAAAAGAGAATTCTGTTGCAGACTGGGCAGCTGATGGAGTCAGATTATTCCAAAGGATTAGTCTTTGGAAACAGGTGCAGAGCAGCAATTTCCCAGCCCCTGTGCAAAAATTGTTACTATAGAATGTTCAAGCCTCTGCATTTCAGTTAGCCTGATAAGGGGCTCAGTGCAAAATTGGATTAACTGCTCAAACCAAGGGTCACAAAGAAATTGCTGCATGTTTAAATCTAAAAAATTCTTCTTGTTGTGGTCAAAGGATCGAATTGCAGTGATAAGACAACCAAGGACTCCCCAGTTGAAGAAACATTCAAAAAATTAAAGATGTATATATATTTGGGGGTAGCAGGATCAGACTTGGTACAGGATGCCAAAACAATGATGAGATCAGTTTGGTAATACATAATGGTCTCCTCTTGATTAGATGGTAGTTTGATCCTAAATTCTATTTTATGGGGATCTAGTGAACTGCTAATTACCAGAATCTGGTGCTTTGACACCATTTTTTACAGCTGTCAGGTGCCTAACCCAGCTTACTATAAACAAAAAATAATAGATATTTCAATCATTATATACCTGATAGTAAACTCATTAAGAACTTAATATCAATAAATAAATGATAATCATAGATTTATTAAACTAGAATTAGTAAACATAAGAAATCAAATAAATTTAAAGTTAAAAAGTAATAATAAATATTGTCAAACATAATAAATAAACTACATTTTAAAAATTAAAAAATTAATAATATTATTAGTAAATGTAATAAATAAACTATTTTCTTCAAAATAAAAGTTAATAATAAATATTATTAAATTAATACTTAAATTAAATTTCACCCATTCAAGGGGTAACAGATAATAATACTGAAAAAAATAAAAATCAAAGTACTGCAAATAATCACAGTCCTAATGGAACCCTGCCCATGAGGGATATGTGAAATTAAACTTGATGAAGCTTCCCAAGGTAGCCCAAGAAATGCTGGAGCGGGTTTTGTGCTGAGAAATGCAAAAGAAGAATTCTTTTATGGAGGCTACCTCTTCCTAGTAACCAAAACGAACAATGAGGCAGAAGGGGAAGCTCTAGTGGCAGGTATGGCAGTTGCAGCTTCAAGAATGATGAAAAATCTTATAGTAAAGAGAGACTCTTTGTTATTGATAAATACTTTACACAAAGGAACAAGTCCCTATTGGAGACCAAGGAGCCATGTAGAAGAAGCTCTTATCCCAAGCTCTAATTTCGCTAGTGTGAGCTTTTGGCATTGTAGCTGCATTTTAAATAAGGCAGCAGACATTTTGGCAAAGTCAAAAGTTGATCAAGAACTGTTCACAGCTCTCTTCGACCACCTTTCCAATTCATGGGAATGTTTGAATCTGCATCTACATTACAAGCTTCCTTTTTTCTTTTCATTGAGTTTGATATCCTTAGGTTTCACTAAGGTTTTATAACTGACAGGCAGTTTAGTTCGTACGTTTGGGAGGCATGTGGAACAAATTTATTGCCACTTGTGTGGATTTATTACAAAAGCAGGTGTAGGCTTTATGCATATATGTCTCTGTGTTGATTTGTATTGTTTGGTAGTTGAAAGATGGGCATTGTGTGGAGGTTTTGCTGGCTGTTGGCAATATTATAATTTATAATGGCTCACAAAAAATAATCCCTAGTAGGGATCTGCAGAGAAAAGCAGTGGTGATGAATTGCAAACTGGCCTCCATTTTCTGTTGTGACTCTCCAATGGCCTTGGGCTTTGTCAGAATTGTGATAGGGGAGTCGAGACTAGGAAGGCAAGGTGCTACAAGGTCGAAAGCAATGCTGCACCAGGAATTCACCTCCAAATTGGCAATTGGGGTTCTTGATTATGCACTTAGGGTTTGGCAATTGAAATTGTTGTTATCAGACCATTTATAAGGGATTGGGAATGCAAGGTGGTCCAAAGTCTAAAGCAATGGTGCACTAGGAATTCATCTCCAAATTGCCAATTGGGGCTCTTGATTATGAACTTAGGGTTTGGCTCCTAGAAATCATTGTTGTCAAACCATCTTGAAGGAATGTCTACCCCCTAGAGATCAATGCAAGATTCATACCGATCAGTTCTATGGAGGCACAGGAAGGTAGAATGTCCATGGTGGAGGCAAAGCAAATGAATGCACTTCAACATGGGATTAATGTGCTTCATGCATGGTGCACTGATATGGGTAAAAGTGTTGCTCAGGTTAATGGTAACTCACAACCAAAGTTGCCAATCTTTTACAAGAAAATTGTTCCAAGAACCAAAATCTGTACAAAAATCATTTGCAAGGTTCAATACTGTGGAGTGGGATCAAGTTGTTGTATCAAGACCTAGGCGATGGGGATTCTATTCAGAGCTTGCTCAATTTTTGTTTAGTTTCATTATTGTTTTGTCATGTGTTAGGGGAGGGTGGTGCATCAATGTGATGTGTATGTATCATGTTGCTGCTATGTTTTGGAATTTTCACATGGCATAGTATGTTATTTATTGCTCTTCATAGCCACCTAGTTTAGCTTGGTGGGGTTGTTGGTTTTTGTGTACTGCCCCGAAGGTGACAAGGCATTTTTTATGGCTTTGGTATTTCACATTCTATTGTATTGGCATCCTAGCCATTTTATTGTACACTTGTTATTTTCTCTTGGGCAGTGGTACCTACAAAATCCCCCAACAATTCTTTTTTTTTTAAATCAAAGATTAAAAGTTAAAACCTAACTTGAAAAGGTATAAAAACAAACATATTAAAATTTTGAAGCCAAAAACTTAGAAAGCTAAAAATGAATGTTGAATTTTAATGATCAGATATAATGCAAAGAAATTTAATTCAAAATCAAACAATGACACAGCCAATACCCTGGGAAAACCCTCCAACCTGAGGGAGAAAAACCCAGCCAATATATCTCTTATATATTGATTCAAATAAGAGCAGAAATCTGCTTACAACTCAGGCACAACACAATGCCTATTAGATACAATGAACAGCACCTCTCCTAGATGCGAATATACAAACAATATGTTTCTCCTTGAATCGACCTGCTGCTACAAAATATGATCTGCTGCTACAGGTTGATCTGCTGCTACAGAAAATGTGAATTATGCTGAATGAACTTGATGATCAAATGAATGAAGTGAACTTGAATATATAATGTTTGTATTAGGGTTTGCACCCCTTCACAAGATGAAGTCGGCCTTGTTAGTAGAAAGACGTGTCACTTGAAATTTGTGCTTCTTAGAAGGTCGGCCTCAAACAAAAAACGTGAATTTTCATTTAAATTATTTAACAATAATTAATATTAATTTCTCCCATAAATGAAGGCGCCTCTTCATATTAATATTCAATTTTTAAATTTAAATAGCCTATGGCTATATTTAAATTTATCCTTCAAAAAATGGCGCTCGGAAGTATAATCCTGCAACTACTTTCTTCAACACTCCCTCTCAACTAGGGAGGAATACTTCCAGCTATACAAGACATATCACCTCATCGTGATGTCAATCAACATGGCTACACCCATGTGAGAAAGAGATTATCACCTCATCGTGATATCAACCATCATGGCTACACCCATGTATGGTATGTACAAGTGCACATCACTCAACGTGATGTTGTCACCTCATCGTGACGTTCACCATGGCTCTCCCAGAGGGTGTAACACAAGTACAAGTGAATCATCACGGACTCCCTCTCATGATGTTGTCATGGAGTCACACACATGACATCCACCATGGCTCTCCCAGAGGGTGGAAACAAGGGCTTTCACCTCAAATCTCAAAGAGAAATGCATTATCAAGGGCTTGCACCTCAAATCTCTCTCAATAGAGAAATGCATTAAAAAAGGATCACTGATACTGAGACTCCTTCTCAGCTAGGGCTTGATTCTCCACCATACCAAGCTTATCTCAAAAGTACACAAACTTTATCCTGGAGAGAGGCTTGGTGAGAATGCCTGTTGTCTGATCATCAGTGTTGATGTACCTCAACTAAATTGCTTTCCTCAATACCATATCTCTGATATAATGGTATTTGATCTCAACATGTTTAGTTTTGTCATGAAACACAGGATTGACAGAAAGCTTCACACAACTCTAGTTATCACAATGAATGATAGTAGGCTCCATTGATTGTCCAAACAATCCTACAAGGAGCTTTCGAAGCCACACTGCTTCTCGAGCTGCCACACAAGCTGCAATATACTCAGCCTTTGTTGTACTCAATGCCACTGAAGACTGCTTCTTGTTGCACCAGGATATCATCGTAGACCCCAAACTAAAGCAACATCCAGAGGTACTCTTTCAATCAGTAACACACCCTGCCCAATCAGAATCAGTAAAACCATGCAGCTTCAAATCCACACCTGAAGAATATCTTAACCCATATCCAACTGTGCCACGCAAGTATCTTAGGATATGTTTTGCTGCAACAAGATGTATCTGCCTTAGTTCACACATGAACTGACTAGGTGCATTCACTGCATAGCAGATATCCGGTCTAGTGTTGACTAGTGTAAGATCTCTTCGTGCCCTGATTTTTGATGATGATTTATTGTTTTGTGTGTTTAAAATTTTTTGAGGGTTTTCTACTTTTTTTGGTTTTTTTTTTAAATACATATAAAGAGATAAAATTGCAAAGCATAAAGAATTACAAACAACTATGATAATAGCTCCTCCAATATATGTCTTATTGCTCAATATTCAAGAGAGCAGATTATTATAGTTCTACTCGAAATTATTTGAAGACATGCCACTGCTGTTCACCACTTTCAGCCAAAAAGCAACTTCACCAATTGGTTCGATTCTCCTTCAATAGGCTGCCTTTTTTATCAACGAAGGTGTGGTTGGAACCCCTAGGCCTGGGCGCCCCTTTCAGTATTTAATTTGATTTTTTTGAATTCCTTAAAGACAAAATTGCCCCTCCTCAAGAAGGCCGACCCCTGCTGCAAAAGAAGGTTGTTGAAACCCCAAAACCGTCCCCTTTGAATCTGATTTATTATGGCAGATGATAAATCTGCAATCGCTTATTCTAATTCTTGCAATCTCTGAATAGTAAAATCAAACCCTTTTGTCTTTCCAATTTGTACAATAGAACATCTGAATGATGCCCTCCTGAATGCCAAATTCAACAAGTATTTCACTGCTTCAAACGGCTGCAAACACTGAAGAAGAAACGTTCTCCAATGGCTCGAGGATTGAAAACCCTTGGCTTCCACTTCTCAGACATAATTTCATCAACAACAAAGCTCATCCAATGAATGCCACAATAACCCTAAGTGAAATGTATACTCTCTCTTGAAAAGTTCGAACTTCTTCAAAAAGGCATTTAATAACATAAAAATGTTATTTATTTGCATTCTTTTAATATTCCACTCAAAACTTAGGAATTGGCCATTAATAATTAATTCATTAATTTGCCCCCCTTTTAATGACGTTTTGACCCTCAAGTTATAACTTAAAGTTATAACATAAAATATCACCTTTTAATTAATTAATGTTATTTTAATCAAATAACATTAATAACTCCTTAAATACATCTCTTAATACGCCATCAAAACTGGGGACACATCTAATGATTCTTCATCCATTAACATGCCTTACTAAAAATAGTAAGGGTTCCCTTCTATCCATGTCTGACTTACTATAAATAGTAAGTTGAGCAAACTGCATCCTGGAAGCCTCAAACGAAAACCAGAGCTAAACATCAACGAATGTTGGAGGCTATACAATCCTCAGAAGACCCTCTCAACACCTTCATTAGCCTACGAGGGTCACAAATGATAGGCTAATCTACTGAATGTAGATTTTCTCACTTTGGAGGGGACATTACAATCCTCCCTCCCTGAAATTGCTTGTCCTCAAGCAATCTCAATGATGGGTGTTGTAAGATCTCCTCACCTTCCTAGGTGGCATCCTCAACTGGCAAATCCTTCCATTTGACCAAATATTTTGTGATAGTCCATTTCCATACTCGTCTCTCTTGAAAATCCAAGATAGCCTCCGGCTCAAGAATCAATTTCCCCTCATCATCCAGAACACTGCTAGTGGAGTCACATGATGTCCCAACGCCTTCTTGAGGCGTGATACATGAAAGACGTTGTGAACTCGGCTACCTGCTGGGAGTTCTAACTCATATGCTACTTCACCCACTCGCCTGATGATCCGAAAAGGCCCATAGTAGTGTGGTTTCAACTTTTCAGCACCACTTTTCCTGAATGTAGACTGTCGGTACGGCTGCAACATTAAATAGACCATATCTCCCACCTCGAATGATCTCTCGGTCCTCCTCTGATCAACATATTGTTTCTGCTGATTTCGTGCCTTAGTGATATTCTCTTTGAGAGCCTTCATAATGTCTTGACTCTCCTACAACAAGTCTCTTGCGCTAGGCACTCTACTATCACTAAACAAAAGGTCGATGAAGCTAGGAGCTTCATACCCGTATAACGCCATGAAAGGAGTCATCTGTATAGACATGTGGAAAGTGGCGTTATAACAAAACTCATAGAGGTAAATCCACTTTATCCAAGCCTTCTGCTGTCTAGCTATGTAATTTTTGAGATAACCTTCCACCCATTTATTAACTATCTCTGTCTTCCCGTCTGTCTGCGGGTGATAGCTGGTACTCGGGGTTAACTCGGTCCCACAAAATCTAAACACCTCCTGCCATAAGTGACTCATAAATCGGTTGTCCCTGTCACTAACTATGGTCTGAGGCAACCCATGTAGTCTGAAAATCTCCCGAAAGAACAATTTTGCCACTTGTGTAGCCGTGTATGTAGCTGTGATCGGAAAGAAGTGGGCATATTTTGTTAATCAATCTACAACCACGTATATACAGTCTCTCCCCTGGGCTTTAGGCAAGCCCGTAATAAAGTCCATGGACAGGCATTCCCACTTCCTATCAGGAATCGGAAGTGGCTGTAATAGACCTGTCGGGTAAGGGTGCTCTTGTTTGTTCTGCTGACAAACTAGACACTCCCTAACATACTGAAGGACATCGGCCTTGAGTCCTTTCCATGTAAACCTCTCCCTGACCTGCCTGTAAGTTTTGAAGTATCTTGGGTGTCTAGCAGTAGGCACATCATGGAAAGCCCTCAATATTATACTCTTCATCTCCAACCCTGGGGTCAAAAATATCCTACCCTTATATATAATGAGCTCATTGACAACTACATATCTAATGTCCTGAACTGACCCCTCAATGATCCCAGATGCTCATGTATCCTTGGCGTATTCTACCACAATCAAGTGCCTCCAATCCTCTGAGATCTGAACCATAGTGCTCAAATGTGGCCTGCGAGATAGGGCATCAGCAACGACATTCTGAGTACCTTTCAAGTATGTAATGTCGAAGTCATACGATTGAAGCTTACTGACCCATTTCTGTTGGTGGTCATTAAGGTCTCGCTGCCCCAAGAAATGTCTAAGACTATTGTGATCTGTTTTTACACTGAATTTGCTGCCAATGAGGTATTGTCTGAATTTGGCCAATGCGTGCATAATGGCCAACATCTCCTTATCATAGATACTATAACCTCTCTCTGGTCCTCTGAGCTTCCTACTCTCAAAAGCAATCGGGTGCTTATCCTGCATAAACACAACACCAATTCCCTCACCCGAGGGGTCACACTGAAGCTCGAATGGCTTCGTAAAATCTGGTAGAGCAAGAACAGGACAAGTGATCATAATCTGTTTGAATCTCATGAAGCACTCCTGAGCCTCTAGAGTCCAAAAGAAGGCACCTTTCTTCATCAAGTCCGTGAGAGGCGTTGCACGACGTGAATAACCGCTAACAAACCGGCGATAGAAACCACATAACCCCAGAAATCCACACAATTGTGTGAGATTCTCCAGAGTGGGCCAGTCGATGATAGCTCGGATCTTGTCAGGATCCATCCTCACACCCTCTACACTGATAATATGACCCAAATATAATAATTTTGCCATGCCAAGGTCACACTTCGATTCCTTTGCATACAAAGACTCACTATTCAAAATCCCCAACACTGCATCCAAGTGAGCAAGGTGTTCCTCCCACGTTCTACTGTACACCAATATATCATCGAAGAATACAAGTACAAACTTCCTCAACTGTGATTGAAAAATTTTGTTCATTGTGGCCTGGAACGTAGTTGGAGCATTGGTTAGCCCAAATGGCATAACCACAAACTCGAAATGCCCACAATGGCATCTGAATGCAGTTTTCTCTATATCCTGCTCACGCACCCTGATCTGATGGTAGCCGAATCGCAAATCAATTTTTGAAAAGAAACAAGCACCATGTAGCACGTCGATCAGCTCATCGATCCGTGGAATGGGATATTTGTTTCTAATGGTCTTCTTGTTTAGAACCCTATAGTCGATGCACATGCGAAGAGTACCATCTTTTTTCTTCACTAAAACCACTGAGGAGGCAAATGGCAATTTGCTCGGCCTAATGTGACCCATGGCGAGCAACTCCTTAATGGTTTTTTCGATCTCATCCTTAAGACGTTTTGGATGCCTGTATGGAGTAATCATCACGGGCTTAGCGCCCTCCTCTAGCTCTATGATATGCTCAATACCCCTATCTGGAGGTCTACCTAGTGGGATGTCGCTGAAAACCTTCCCATGTTTAATTCTCAGCTCCTATATATCCGGATGATATTTTGCCTTCTGCTGCCCCTCCTGCAATGGCATTAATACACACTCAGCTGCCTATTCAACCATATCATGCCGCATGAGTCTCTCCATCCGTCTGAGTGATAACATCCTGAAACTACTCTCTCTAATAGCTTTTAGTATCTGAGTATTTCCCTCTACCTCAAAACTCATCTCCATCTCATGAAGATCGAGAGTGAACTTGTCGATATCATGGAGCCATCTCATCCCCAAAACTACATCTATGTCTACCGTGTTTACCACATAGTAATCAGCTATAAAATTATAGTTATTTAGGTGCAAAGGAAGATCCTTAACCATTATGTCACACTTAAGGGTGTACCGATCAGCTACCTTCACCCTTATGCCTTCGAACTCCTCAGTTATCAACCCACACTTCTCCACAAAACGTTCATCAATAAAATTATGAGTGGCACCTGTATCCAGAAGAGTGATGACCCTTTGACTAGCCAGGACACCACGCAGTCTGAAAGAACCCTCCTGCTGGATACTAGTAAGTCGTCCCTCCTAAAGGTTGATTTCTACTTCTTTTCCGACTTTTCATCCTTAGATTCTTCTTGACCAGCTTGCTAGTCAGAATTTTCAGATTCTGAGTCTTCATAGAATGCCCACATAACTCGATTAGCTTTCCCCTTGGGTCTTAAGGGGCAATCATGATTTGCATCGTATGGACCCTTGCAATAGAAACATAGCTTCTTTTTGCGCAAATCATTTAATGTTTCTCGATCAAACGGGGCTGCTGATTTTCCCTTTTGTTCCTCTCTGAAATCTAATTTTTCTTTGTTCTTGGGAAATGTCTTATTGTCCCTAAATGGAGAAGAGCCCTTTGACCCAAACTTGTTTGACGATCCAAACTTGTTGGATGACCCGAACTTGCTTGATGGAGCTGCAAGTTCCATACTCCTTGCTTTCTTCATTGCTTCCTGCAGGGTTGGCAGATCGAAAGCCTTGATCCAGCCTCGTAATGGCTCCAATAAACCATCTATAAAAAGCACAACCAACCTCCTCTCTGAAATGTTAGTTACCATCACGGATAACTACTGGAACTCACTGATATAACTCTCAAAGCTGCTAGTCTGCTTGAGTTGCGCCAAGTCCTTGAAATAAACTTTTGGATCTTTTTTGTCCAAACGATCTACCAATCTGTCTACGAACTCTTGATAAGTGGTAATGCAATCATGCTGCAATGTCACCATTCCCTGATACCACCAGTCATGGGCTGCTCCTCCTAAATGTAACATGGCAAACTTGATTGCCTCTTCCTCAAACATAGGTCTAAGTGTCAAGAAAGTGTCTAGCCTGTGAATCAAAGACTGTGTTGTTACCTTGCCACTGCCATCAAAATAAGGTATTTAATTTGATATTTTTGAATTCCTTAAAGACAAAATCGCCCCTCCTCAAGAAGGCCAACCCCTGCTGCAAAAGAAGGTTGCTGAAACCCCAAAACCGTTCCCTTTGAATCTGATTTATTATGGCAGATGATAAATCTGCAATCACTTATTCTGATTCTTGCAATCTCTGAATAGTAAAATCAAATCCTTTTGTGTTTCCAATTTGCACAATAGAAGATCTGAATGATGCCCTCCTGAATGCCAAATTCAACAGGTATTTCACTGCTTCAAACGGCTACAAACACTGAAGAAGAAACGTTCTCCAATGGCTCGAGGATTGAAAACCCTTGGCTTCCACTTCTCAGACATAATTTCATCAACAACAAAGCTCATCCAATGAATGCCACAATAACCCTAAGTGAAATATATACTCTCTTGAAAAGTTCAAACTTCTTCAAAAAAGCATTTAATAACATAAAAATGTTATTTATTTGCATTCTTTTAATATTCCACTCACAACTTAGGAATTGGCCATTAATAATTAATTCATTAATTTGGCCCCCTTTTAATGACGTTTTGACCCTCAAGTTATAACATAAAAATGTCATCTTTTAATTAATTAATGTTATTTTAATCAAATAACATTAATAACTCCTTAAATACATCTTCTCTTAATACGACATCAGAACTGGGGACACATTTGATGATTCTTCATCCATTAACATGCCTTACTAAAAATAGTAAGGGTTCCCTTCTATCCATGTCTGACTTACTATAAATAGTAAGTTGAGCAAACTGCGTCACGGAAGCCTCAAATGAAAACCAGAGCTAAACATCAGTGAATGCTGGAGGCGATACAATCCTCAGAAGACCCTCTCAACACCTTCATTAGCCTACAAGGGTCACAATGATAGGCTAATCTACTGAATGCAGATGTCTCACTTTGGAGGGGACATTACAACTAGATACATTAATGAACCAATCAACCGCTTGTACATCGTGGGATCCACTAGTTCTAAACTAGCTGCAGCCTCCTTCCACTTATGTAAGTTGGTCTCCATAGGTGTAGACATGGATTTGCAATCCATTATACCAAACCTCTTCAAAATGTCAATGGTATACTTCCCTTGACTTAGAATCATCTCATTTGGCTTTTGCCAAACTTCTAAGCCAAGAAAGTAATGCATGAGACCAAGATTCTTCATTTCAAACTCAAAAGCTAACTCCTTAAATTTGAGAATGAGGTGTTCTTCTCCAGTAATAATTAGATCATCAACATACAAAACCAAAATCAATGCTTCACCATTAATTACCTTGAAGTAGAGGTTTGAATCTGCATCATTCTTTGAGAAACCCAAACTCAACAGGTAACAATCAATCCTTTCGTACCAAGCACGAGGAGCTTGCTTAAGACCATACAAGGCCTTATTCAACCTGCAAACATGAGACTCCTTTCCATGTACCTCAAATCCATCAAGTTGCTCAATGTAAACCTCTTCCTCTATTACACCATTCAGAAAGGTTGTCTTCACATCCATTTGGTGAATCTTCCATCCTCTAGATGCAGCAATAGCAATAATGGTCCTGACAAAAGTATTGGTCTTATTCAACCTGCAAACATGAGACTCCTTTCCATGTACCTCAAATCCATCAAGTTGCTCAATGTAAACCTCTTCCTCTATTACACCATTCAGAAAGGTTGTCTTCACATCCATTTGGTGAATCTTCCATCCTCTAGATGCAGCAATAGCAATAATGGTCCTGACAAAAGTATAACGAGCCACTGGAGCAAAGTTTCTTCATAGTCAACTCTCTCTTTTTGTGAAAACCCTCTAGCCACGAATCTGGCCTTGTACTTCTCAATGCTCCCATTAGCCGCATGCTTGATCTTGAAGAGCCATTTAGAAGACACCAGATTTGCCTTCGGGTCTAGGAACGATGTCCCAAACATCATTCTTAAGAATGGATTGATACTCTTCAAACATAGCATCTTTCCAAACATGTTGACTAGAAGCTTCCTCAACACTGGAAGGCTGTGACTCAATAATCTGACTCATCAAGGCTACATAATTGGAGAACTTATTAGGTCTCTTACTTTCTCTAAAAGTTCCTCTTGGGGCTGCAAAACTTTCTACCTCCTGCATTATTTTCCTGGCCCAAAGAGGTTTTTTCCTTCCAATCACAATATCTGTAGGCCCATCAGTAGGTTCCAAGGGCTTGACTGGATCATCATCTTCTTTAGGTTTTGGAGCCTCCCTCTGATTTTCAGGAACATGGTCAACTTCCATATCCTGATAAGGCTCTTTATCATCAATCTCCATATGAGTGCCCTTGGATCTTCTAAATGCAACATCCTCTTCAAATGTGACATCTCTACTGATCTCAATTGTCTTCTGACCCGGAATGTAGATTTTGTAGGCTTTTCATGTCTCACTGTAACCTACCAAAATTCCCTTCTTGCCAAAAGGTTCCAACTTTGTCCTCTTTTCCTTTGGTACATGAACATACACTGGACATCCAAATATCCTCAAATGACTTACTTCAGGCTTCACCCCTGAGAATGCTTCTTCAGGAGTTATATTCTCCAAGATCCTATGAGGACTTCTATTTTGAACATAAACAGTTGTCCTGGTTGCTTCAGCCCAAAGTGAGGTTTGCAGGTCTTGGTCATGTATCATGGCTTTGATTGCTTCCACAATAGATATGCTATTTCTTTCAGCAACATCGTTCCAATTGAGGATTATAAGGAACGTTGAACTCCCTCTTAATCCCTACTTCAATGCAAAAGTTACAGAAGATAAGGGAAGTGTACTCTCCTCTGTTATCGGATCTCAAGACTTTGATCCTCTTTCCGGACAAATTCTCCACTTGAGCTTTGAATTCTTTGAATCTCTCTAATACATCCTCAGATTCTTTAGATTTCAAGAAATAAATCCAAGTCTTTCTAGAGTAGTCATCAATAAAAATAATGTAATACAAGAAACCACTCGAAGACGCAACAGACATTAGACCACATAAATCAGAATGAATGAGATCAAGAATACATTTGGATCTACTTTCACTACTATGAAACGGACCTTTTGTATTCTTACCGAAGGCGCAACCTTTGCAAGTACCTTCATGCTCCTAGTTGAATTTTGGAAGGCCGGTGACCATCTTCTCCATGATAGGTAGGGCTCAAAAGTGAAGGTGAGCCAATCTTCGATGCCAAAGTTCACACAAACTTGAAGAATCATGCAGTAGAGCCTGAAGAGGACGAGTGCATAGCCTGTGGAGACACCCATGTCTAACTCCAATCACCCGAGCAGTCTTGATGTTGGAGTTCTTAGCCCATATAAGAACTTAACCTTCTGAAAAATGAAACTTGGTAACCCTTCTCTTCCAAGGTTGAGATGGAAACAAGGTTTCTCTTGATGCTTGGAACAAATAGCACATCATCTAATTGCAAGCAAACGTCGGAATCCAAGTGAAGAGAGGAGGTCCCAACTCCTTTCACAGAGTAACTAGTATCATCTCCAATAATGACTTCTTCACTAGAATCTTTTTCCACTAAATTAGATAGATGCTCCCTAAATCCAGTGATGTGGCGGGAGGCACCACTATCAATCGGCCAAGTGTTGGTGTCGGTAGTTACATTGCTTGACAAGGCTAAATAGAATAGGTATTCACTTGAATCCTTTTGTAGAGAGACTTCATCAACATTTGCAATGGCAGCCTGTTGCCTAGGCCTAGTAGGACATTCCTTTGCAAAATGACCATACTTGTCACATCAAAAGCATTGGACTTTGGAGAGGTCCCTCTTCTTCTTGAATACAGGAGCACCATCCGCTTCTCTATCTCTATTCCTCTTAAATATCCTTTCTTTCCACCTTTCCCTTTCTTCTTGAGGGATTGAGTGGCAAGAACATGTATGTCTTCATCAGTTGAACTTTGACCAATACTTCTCGCAGCCAACCTAGACTCTTCTTGAATGCAGTCTACCCTCAAACGATCAAACTTGGGAAGTTTGGATCTTGCACTGATTCCTTGAATGTAAGACTCCCAAGATGAAGGAAGACCATTTAGAGCCAACATGGTCAAGTCCTTGCTATCAACAATATGTCAAATAGAAGGGAGTTGATCTCTTAACTCGGTTATTCTCATGAAGTAAGCAATAACTGATTATCCTTTTGCCATCTTCAGATGATGGAGTTGTTGCTCCAGTGCAAGAGCCCGGCTTGTGTTGTTGATTTCGTACATCTCCTCCAAAGTTTTGAACATTTCTCTTGTCGTCTTTAACTTGAAGACACTAGGAACAATATGATCCTTTACGGGATCAACTAACATCTTCTTCGTCTTAATACCTTTCTTCTTCCATTGAACCTTTTCTTCCTCATCCGTAGGCTCAAGAGTTGTGCTCTCCACAAACTCTGCCAATTCGCTTTCCTCCAAGGTGAGCATGATCCTCAATCTCCACGAAGTGAAATTTGATGCTCCCTCAAGCCTATCCTCAATCTTAAGACCATTCACCATCTTGACAGAGAGATAGAGGAAAACAAAGATGAGAAAGAAAATAGAGAGTATCGCTATAATACACAAATCTGATCAAGATCTTCTTCAAACGTGCTCTGATACCATGTTGAATTTTAATGATCAGATATAATGCACAGAAATTTAATTCAAAATCAAACAATGACACAGCCAATACCCTGGGAAAACCCTCCAACCTGAGGGAGAAAAACCCAGCCAATATATCTCTTATATATTGATTCAAATAAGAGCAGAAATCTGCTTACAACTCAGGCACAACACAATGCCTATTAGATACAATGAACAGCACCTCTCCTAGATGCGAATATACAAACAATATGTTTCTCCTTGAATCGACCTGCTGCTACAAAATATGATCTGCTGCTACAGGTTGATCTGCTGCTCCAAAAAATGTGAATTATGCTGAATGAACTTGATGATCAAATGCATGAAGTGAACTTGAATATATAATGTTTGTATTAGGGTTTGCACCCCTTCACAAGATGAAGTCGGCCTTGTTAGGAGAAAGACATGTCACTTGAAATTCGTGCCTCTTCTTAGAAGGTCGGCCCCAAACAAAAAAGTGACTTTTCATTTAAATTATTTAACAATAATTAATATTAATTTCTCCCATAAATGAAGGCACCTCTTCATATTAATATTCAATATATAAATTTAAATAGCCTATGGCTATATTTAAATTTATCCTTCAATCGCACCTGGAAGTATAATCCTGAGGCTGTGTTCTTCAACAAGCCTTACATAAACCTCAATATAACAGAAACCTAAAACAATACACCCAACCAAGATTTAGCGAACTCCTAATCTTTAGTTGATGTCTAGAGACACAATCTGAATGGAGGGACACTTCCTATGAGGTACAAATGCTAGCCAATAAGATGATTATCATGTGGAACATTCATCAATAGAGCAAACAATCTGAATGGCCAAATTGTCATGTCCACTTTCCAAGCTTAAACTCATCAAGATTCCACTGGCCTGTTATTGTATTTCCTGTAGGCTAACATATAGGAGAAATAATTTAATAATTTGACATAAGTTGTCCTAACCAAAGAAGCAAAATTCGGGAGAAAATAAAAAAAACCGTGATTAATCCCGAAACTTTGAAATTGTCGATTTTTCCCCTAAAAAATCGTTGACCATCAACTTTGACTTTTTTCCCAACTTCGAAAACACGTGCAAGTTTCATAGGTTTGATAAATTTCAACGACAGTAGAGTTTATACCACACGTTTCAATGGTTTATAACTACGCGGCATAGTTTGTACACAACTCCAACATTGTTTTCATAGATTTCAATGGATTGTTATGGCGCAGGATTTATTCATTAGGATTTATGCGTATGTTAATAGAAACGTGTATAACTTTCTTCAATGTGTGCATTCTATTACTCCAGATGGGGTGAGGCTGGAGCAAAATCTAGAGCAGTGGCTGCAATTTTTTTCGTTCAAGAAGGCAGCCCTATTCTATTATTATTGCCAAAGCATCCGCTTCCAATACCCAAAACGATTAGTATGTCTAAGGATCAAAGATATCTTATTGGAGGCGGGGGTATAGTTTCAATCAAGGAGAATGTTAAACGCTATTTTTGTTTTCATTATTTTTAATTTATAAAAATTCTTATAACTATGATATAATATTATAATTAATAATTATAATACAATAATAACAATATAATATGATAATTCTAATATAATTAATATAATATAATATTATATATTATATATTATATATTATATATAACAATAATATATTATAATAACAATATAATATGATAATTCTAATATATTTAATATAATAATAAAATATAATATAATATTATATATTATATATTATATATAATAATAATATAATATATTATATATTAATATGTATTAATATTATATATATTATATTATATTAATACACGTTAATATATATTATTATGTTTATATATTATATATATTAATTTATTTATTTTAAATCCGATTTTTTCCCCAAACGATTTTTGCTACTATGGTCCTAACTAACTTTATGTTACATTCATAAAAAGATAACTTATGTTTTATTATTAAAAAAAATGTGTCTAAAAAAGAGGGTCAATGTAATGTAATTCTAAAAAGGCATTTGCTAAACATTTCAAGAATAAAGTGAGAAAGTACTTTTAATATTATAGAGAGAGTTATAAAAAAAGTTGGGCATAGAAAAAAAATCCATTTTATGAAATCAAAAACCCTTTTTCTTTGAACTCAAACTTTGTTCATCTTCTTGCTTGAGGATGAAAACTCTTCAATCCTTCATGGTGGTTTCATTCAGAGATCACAATTGTGTGGAAAGTAAACAATTATTTTTCCAAGTATAGTTTTGTGTTTGCAAATTTCAATGAGATTATGAATTTCATATTTATCATCCATTTTGGATGATTCCAAAATGTTATATACTATATGATACGAATCGCAAATACATTCATAATAATTCTCGCCATACCATTCTATGTTGTTCATGTTGTTGTTGGTCATACCAGCTAATATTTCCTATCATAGCTTTTGTATATCATATTATTGGAATATTTGACCTTGGCTGTTGTACACTATTAAAAGGGAGGCAAATAATATTTTTGGGGGTGTCGTTAAGTCCAAGCTTGAAAAATTATTGAAGAGAAATTTGATTGGTTGTCATTCCCTCCAATAAAGGAGCCATATCACTCCAAAATAATAGTCTTTGTCTATCATCAGTGGTCATACTATGTAAAGAAAATGGTTTCACAGCCTTTCAAAGATTAAATATTTCACTTTATAGCTGGGGTACCATACCTTGGAAGAGTCGCAGCATACGCTAGTTGTTTTAGTGTTTGCAGCCATTCCTAGAATACTTCTCGCCTGGTGTACACTCTCCAAAGTCCATCATACAAGTTGGATATAGCATATATATTTCTGGTATAACCTAATATTTCTGAATTATCTTCAAGGCCTCTAAATAGTAATATTGCTAGTTGGAATATATTCATTTTTTATATTAGCAAATCATGTTTCCAATATTGATAATTTATGGTTTGATTATGTAAATCTGTGTTGTTTTCACCATATTTAGAAGACGCGCACAAATTTAGAATTTGTAATTGCAATATTGGGTTGTGCAGCTTGGTGCCAACAAGCACAATGATTTAATATTATTCATATCCTTTCACCGTCTGCTCTCACCTTGCCCATTCTAGGATCTTGGTGATCAAAAGGTGTTAAGGTTTCATGCATAGCCATTGTGCAATTGTCAAAAATCAAAAAATAATGTTGGGGGCATTACAATCGTATCAAAGCAATGGTCTTGCCAGCCTACAAGGAAAGCTAACAATTCGATCCAAAATATACCATTTATGTGTTAGTGATAGAGAATTCAGATATTAACAAAGAGAGAAGAAAGGCTCAATCACTAGAACATCAGAATGCAAAATTATAACATTGTTGTACCCAAACCAAAAAAAAATTGCTTCATTAAGGCATTTTGCTTAGAATGGTCCAAACCTTGTCAAAATGATGTCAAAACATAGTTTTTGGGCAAGTCAAGTATGGGCTTTGAGTCAGTGTGATGCCACGAAGATATTGGCAAAATTTGAAAATTTGAAAATTAGGGTTTTTGGACCCCTATTTTTAGGTCAAAAACCCTAAAAAAATTGAAACTTGTCAAAATTTGCCGAAAATTGTTTTGATTGGCTTATTTTGCTTCACAATCACAATGGTGAAGTTGGATTCAATTAAAACTCAATTTATGCGTAGTGGGTAGTTTTCGTTTATTTTCAAGTGAAAAGTTAGGTTCTTTGAGCTATTCAATTGCAGATAGCCAAGTGCCAGGTGTCGAAAGCTAAGCTCAAAACGCTTTGGTGATGTTTCTATGACGAGTTTTGTCCGAAAAGAGGCTTCGCCTCAAAGGGGATTTTCGACAGAGTGAAAATGCTGAAAAAATGGCTAACTCTGGAGCAAAAGCGCACCTGTGAACCAGGGGCGCCCTTGATTCTGGAGGCCAAGATCAACATTTTACGCTGTCTCTTCCAAAAGGATTTCTTCGGAATCCTGTTAGCTTTGCGATGAGCCAAACAACTAGTCCAACGAATCAGTATATCACCTGAAACTGGAGATTGAACGCAAAACGAGGGAAACTGAAAAATGACTGTCTGGAGTGAAAAGCACGCCTCTCAGCTAGGGGCGCCCATCTTTATGAGGCTCCAGATGAGGTTTTTTGATCAAGTGACACCTAGGAGGTTTGTTTCAGTCTTGATCCAGCTTCGCAACGCATCCGTCAAAGGGTGAATCCGAGTTGCTGAGCTGTCGGTATCAAAGGTCAAACTTGAGGTTCCAAACATGATCAAAATTGTCCAAAAATGTCAAAAGCACCCTAGAGGCCAAGGGCGCCCAAGGTTTTGATGCCTTGAATTCAATCTGTTTGATGTTTTCAAGTGCTCATCCTATCCGTGTTGGTTCCAATTTTCCGTTGCATATCTCAATCGGGTCAGATGACTTCACAGCAACCTGTAGTCAAAGATTTAGTGGATTTTAGCCAATTTTTGTTATGGCTAGTCTGGGAGGAAAAGCACCCTTGGAGGTCAGGGGCGCCCATGTTTTTAAGCTGTCAAATGATGTTTTTAAGAGAAGTGCTCTCCAGGAAGCTCTTGTTCAAAATCCAGCTAGCTCCGCAATAAGCCAGTCAGCTAGTTCTAAGGTTTTGTCGAACACCGGATAACACAAAGTGAAGTAAGGTCAGAATCACTGTGAAAAAGATGGAAAATGCATTGAAAACTTTCTTAGTCTGAGGTCAAAAGCACCCCTAAAGGCCAAGGGCGCCCTTCATTTTGAGGCCTCAGATGGATGAATTAGGGTTTGTCACCTCAAGGAGTCTTTTTGTCATATTTGATCCTCCTCTTCAAAGAAATTGTCAGCCAGTCAATCCGACATGTCATTCAATCAGAATCAATGGTCAAACGTGAGCTCCGGTGAGGTTTTCAAATTCAAATTTTCAAAAAAATGGTTGTCTGGAAAAATGGCATGAGAGGTGGTAACAGTTAACTGAAAATAGATCTTCAGTTCAACTCTTTTTAAGTCGACTTCTTCTAGAGCCTATTTTTAGTCTGTAACTGGCCGAGATCAGCTTGCATGCATCCCTTAACTTAACTTCTCAAGGTGGCGCCCTAATTAGAGTTTATTCTTCATTCAGTTAACTGATTTTAAAGCCAATTATAGGCCATGCATGGGTTTTGAAGGTCCAGTTGAAGTTCAAGCGCCATTTCCAAGACATTGCATGCATTTATCACGCCTTTGAAGATATTTTCTTATATATTTTACATATGGTGTTCAGTATTTCTCATTGTAAACTGATTAAAAACATCTTTTCTTGAGCATAAAAATGATCTAAAGGTGCTACAGGTGTCAGAATTCATCGTTCTTCGTAGCTATAGATTCAAAATGTTCAGGAGAAGAATATTTCAAACTTTGTTTTCCATTTGCATGCAAGTTTCATCAGATCAATTTCAAGCATAGACGAATTTCTACAAAAGAAGATTAAAACAAAACACAAAACTTTTATCTTTTGTCTTATTTCCTCTATTCTCGTCTTAGGTTTTCTCCGCATGTCAAAGAAAACGGCAAAATCTTCGTTCGAGTATTTTAGCATCAGCGACAATACCCATGTCTTAGATTATTTTGTGAAAATTGCCCCACTACCTCTATTCTAGAGCATTGTGCTATTTTCCAGAATTTTCTTTGCATGTGGACCTAAAACACATTTTTTCGCGAATCTGTTGATCTGGGTTGTCTTAGAATTGAATTCTACACAAAACCAATGTTCCAAATTTTCGTAGGAAAAATTGCCCCCAATGCCCCTAACTGCCAGTTCAAATCTCAACCGAAAACCTTTTGCATGCAGGCCTAAATCGCGTTTTTTCGCAATTCTATTGAATCTGGGTTGTTTTAGAATTCAATTCTGCACAAAACCCATATCTTAGATCACTTGCTATTTTTAGCCTATCCCGAGCTTTTTCAGCATTTTTTCTAAAGTTGTCCTAACATACCCAACTTTATAGTCAATAATCTAGTTTTTCATAATGCAGTACAGGAGGGTACCGATATTGATTTGGGTCATGTTTACCCTGTCATCAATTTGAGTACACTGGAGGATACCAGCAGCAGTATAGTCAAGAATCTAGAATGTTCAGGTTTGCTTGCAGCGGCATCCATTCCCATGTCGCTCTTCAATCTAGAGTTTGTAATCACTTGCATCAAGCATTATGACTCATCTACCAGACAAATCAAGTCAGCCGATGGAAAGGTCGTTTATAGCCTCAAACCGAGGGACATTGAGAAATGCTTTTCTATCCCTCCGCTCTCAAATCACTTTACAGTATCCATTCCAAATTGTGACAAGATATGGGAAGAGGACAAGGACAGATCACAAAAGAAAGTAGCTCAACAATGGTTGAAAACTCAAAAAACCAACATGCCGAAGAAAATTGGGGCTGGTGAGTTCAAGGACGAGATTGCCATTTTAATAACTCTACTCAACCGGGTATCAGGTCAGGAAGATGCAAGCGTTTTTCGACCATGGTTGTTCTACCTCATCTCTCGAGTTGTTGACAAGAAAGAAACCTTTGCCTAGGCAATGTTTATCAGTGAATGTCTTCACCGACAGATTACAGAGTTCTTGAGAAAGCACGAATTCCATATGGTGACTTTTCTAGTTTACTTGGTTGCATTTCAAGGCAGCTTTAGACTATTGAAAACTCATGGAGTTCTTGGCATTCAACGAGTGCACAAAAACTACTCTCAGTTAGAGTTTTCGAAAGCTGAACAGGACTTTAAAGCGGTGAATGATCACTTTCTTATGAGGACAGTCAAGGATTTAGACAACGAGATGCATGTTAGAACTTCTTCAAAGGCCAAGTCAGCAATGGAGAGTTGGGCGGATTGGTTCATCCAATTCGCTACTTTCACATATATCCAGGTGTATGGATATATAGGAGAGCCTCTGATGCTACCGACGTACCCGTCAGACAAAGTTTTTTCATGGAGTTTATGAGACAGGCACACGAGGTTCACACTTTCCTTCGCAATCGACATAAGTCAGCTTTCACCTTTCCTTTCGGATTTTGGGTATTTACAAGTGTGAGACAGCTGTTGATTGCAAGCTAATGGCGAACGAGTTAGAGAAGCTCCGGCTCGAGTGTTTTCCTCATAGGCGTACCTATGATCCGTTGGGTTATTATTCAACAAGGTTGGAGCGAAGCAGTTGACATTCGGCAACGCTTGAGGACTTTTGGGTCAATTGCGAGGATGAATTTGAGGTGCGTCGACGTCATTACTGTAGGCTTACTCTCCCACAAATTGTTGATTTTCTGTCAAAAGATGTGGAGGGTTTGTCTAATGATGATGGAGAAGTGCTCCTCAACTCGTTCATTAAAGACCAAGTTGTTCGCTAGCCACTTCACTAGCCTGATTGGTATGTTCCAATGAACACTTCAGTGAAGGATTTGTCCAGATCAGTTATTAAAACGAGCATGTACTTCCTTGACAGCAAGCGGAAGCGAAGGGTAATTCTAGCTAAAGAGTCGGCAACAGTGATTTTTTCCTTGCCTTCTACTTCTAGGGAAAAGCCTCAAGTCAAAGTCATCTTGAAGCCGCCTGAAGGAGTCAAGATTGGGGTGAATACAAAGGGGAAGAGCATCACTAAACGAAAACAAGTTGAGAGAGAGACAGTGGTTCTAGCAGAGACAGTAGTTCCAGCAGATCCAGTGATACAGACTGAGGTTGATTCATCATCTCCAGGCCTACCTTTTTCACCTTCATCATCTCCTATCGACATTGATTCGGAGCCTAAGTCTCCAGTACACGAGACATTCATGCCAGTTGATCCGTCAGTGGTTGACACAGCAGGGGCAACTCCTCCTTGGGAGAATGGCGTTCATCTTTCATCTTGGCTCGAGAGGTCATTGGATAGAGAAAGGCGTATTCCTTCATATGATCTTGACTTGTCTGAGTTCGGTGAGCCTTATCAAAACAGGTTGAATAAAAGGGCAAAAAAGCGGGTCAACATTGAGAAGAATCTTGAAGCAGAGCTCATCATAGGAGTTGCTACACCTCCAAAAGGCATGAACCTAGATGAGGTTGATGTTGGTGACTTTACCTTCGTCAAAGCAAATCTAGGTAAGAATACTCGACACACCGACGTGAGCCTGTTCAAGGTTGTCACAAGTAATCTGCAAGAGCATGTCATGAAAGACAGTGAAGATAAAGCAGCCCTCAAGGCTGAAATCAGGCAACTTCGACAATACACCTCGAGTTTGCTTCATGGAAACGCAGGGCAAGCACCTTTACTCCGCAGCTTCGAGAGACAACCGCAGATCAGCAGAGGATTTGCTACTTGATTAATCGAGGAAAGCTTTTAGATACCTGGATTGAGGACTTCATCGTTGTTGGTCGACACCTCCTTACAGAGCTGTATCAGTTGAGGGTTGACGCACATAGTCTTCGACAGAGAATTCAAGAGCTTGAGATCTTTATAGCAGAGCGTAAGCCGAAGGATTTGATTCTTATATCACAACTTGCAGTTGCCTATGACGCCATTGAAGCAGCAGAAGATAAAAGGAAGGTTTTCACTTGGAGAGAGTTGTATCTTTGCAGAGTGGAAACGTATGACAGAGTTTCTGCTAAGATGGGCGTAATTTAGGAGAAGGTTGTTGCAGCTCTTCGATTTATCAACAAGTTCATCACTCATATCCCATGTCATTATCGACGTGCGGATGGTACATACGCCGAGTTGGAGGCAGTTCAGGCTGAGTTCGAAAAGTTGATTCATGATAGCCTAGGTGGAGATCCTAAGGCATCTAAGTTGGAGGAGTTCTTGATGTTGACTATCAGTTTCAAGAAGGTGACTACAGAGGTCAGAGACAGTCAGAGAGCGATCCAGAATGGAGATAAGGAATTAGACAAGCAGTTGATCATCGTGGACAACGTCAGAGTGCCAGATGATGATACAATCGATAAATTCCTGGACGAGATAATAAATAGAGAGGGTTTGGAGTAGACATGCAGTTGGATACTACAGTTGTTTACAAGGATGAGTCAGAAGCAGCAGTTAACTCAAGGTCATTTCTTGAGTTTTCCTTGTTGATATCAGGCACGCCTATCTCATTCTTGGAGATATCTTCGCAAGAGGATGGACTCTTAGTTAGTGTTAGTTGACTGATGTTAGTTATCAGTTAGCTTTTCTTCCAATAAGGACGTGCATGTTGCACATTGTCCAACATGGTACATACATCGAGTTGGAGGCAATTCAGGCTAAGTTCGAAGAGCTGATTCGTGATAGCCTAGGTGGAGATCCTGAGGCATCTAAGTTGGAGGAGTTCTCGATGTTGACTATCAGTTTCAAGAAGGTGACTACAAAGGTCAGAGGTCAGAGAGCGATCCAGAATGGAGATAAGGAATTAGACAGGCAGTTGATCATCGTGGACAGCGTCAGAGTGCCAGATGATGATACAATCGATAAATTCCTAGACGAGATAATAAATAGAGAGGTTTTGGAGTCGACACGCAGTTGGATCCTACAGTTGTTTACAAGGATGAGTCATAAGCAGCATTTAACTCAAGGTCATTTCTTCAATTTTCCTTGTTGATATCAGGCACGCCTATCTCATTCTTAGAGATATCTTCGCAGGAGGATGGACTCTTAGTTAGTGTTAGTTGACTGATGTTAGTTATCAATTAGTTTTTCTTTCAATAAGGACGTGCATGTTGCACATTGTCCAATTAGTCTTGTTTGTATCGGTTAACTGATGGTAGCTTTCCAGTTAACTATATAGTTTCTTTTATTTATAGACATCAAAGGTGTAGGCAACCCTAAAATCACCTTGAGTCAACTATAGTCTTGCAAGCATAGTTGACTCAAGGTGATTTTAGGGTTGCGTACACCTTTGATGTCTATAAATAAGAGCTTTCAGCTCATTTGTAAATAACTTTTGCACGAGAGAGTAATATATGTTGTGCCGCCTTGCTTGTAATATTGCCTATTTTGTATTTGTTCACAAGTATTTATTATGATGATGAATTGTTATGCCACTCAGGTTTCATGCAGTTATTATGGTGAATGCTTATCTTAGTTAAATGGGGTTGCTAGTTTGATCATTATTGTATGTGTGTCTCATCTATGCAATACACTGTCCTAGTTGCTTACCTTATGTTTTGTTTCTAATAAGCCTATTCAAATGAGCAAATTGTTGTGCCACCTTGCCCTCATGTTGTGAGTTTGTACTTAAAGCTTATCGTATATTTTTGTGTGTTAGTAAACCTATTCAGCCAAGCAAATAGTTGTGCCACCTTGCATTCATGTTGTGAAGTTGTACTCAGTTTATTGTATGTTTGTTTGTTTTAATAAACTTCTACCTAGCCAAGCAAATAGTTGTGCCACCTTGCCTTCATGTTGTGAATTTGTACTTGAAGTTTATCGTGTAATCACATTCCTGCTCTGTTTCCTCATGCTCTGTTTTCTTGAGGAGATTGGATAGTTTAAAGCTTTAGTTTTTAGTTGTAGTTAAGACCTGCGAAACCAAAGAAAACCCTTAGCTAGAACGTCTTTGGTTTCCTTAACCTTGTGCCTCTTCCAGTTGAGTCGAAAAAGATAGGTTTAAGTTACTTTACTTTAGAAATGCATATCAGCAAAAGAGGGACCTTCCCCTCCTAATTTGAAGAGCACTCATTAAGCAATGTGCATAGCTATTTGTACCAACTCGCACTCCAGAGGTGCTAATTGTTACGCCAACAAACATCAAGGTCCAAAGATAAAAGAGTTTGAAATGGAGGAAAGAGATAAAAGTTGTGTCAAATGCAAAAGAAAAGGACACAAAATTTAATGCCCTTCTCCACGGCCAAAAATAGTTGACAAATATGAAAGCCCAATTGGTTCAAACAATGCAAAACTTGAGTATCCCTAGAGCAGCCCAAAATCATATTGGTGAAGAGAGTGCTTCAATAAACAATAATAACAAAAACAATAGGACCATGATTGGTTCTATGGTTAGACCCTTTCAACCGACCTTCTACAATGGGAAGAACTCCTATGTTGGAGGGGCAAAATCCGATAGCAAATGAGATTACAACTTGCTACAACAAATATAGACCCCTTGCAACAAAGATTCAGGTAGAGATATTCCTCACAAACTTCTGCAATTTGAAAATGAGAAATGGACTGAGAAATGAACAAAGGTCTATGACAAATCAATATAACAACGATTTACAACATACACTAGAAAATCTAATGCTTCCTAATTTTGATGGATCAAATAAGTGTAAAGCTCATGCCTAGGTTCAAAAACTAGACACAAACCTATCACTTAAATCCATATTTGAAGAAAAAGCCATTAAATTTGCCACCCTTCATCTTGAAGGCATAACTTTTAGGGTTAGAAGGCAGATATCTAACAATTAAATGCAGATTTGATTAATAAAACAGAGAAATAAAACACACACACACACAAATTAACACAACGAATTTAACGTGGTTCACCCAATCCGGGCTACATCCACAAAACCGCAGCCATCCAATGATTTTATTATCCAATGCAAAACTTATTACAATCTTGCGAATAATCGACTTCTCATATTGCAACAACCATCCCAACCGCTTATAACAAGCTTTTAGAAGCTTCAAGAATTAGGCTTCTACAAAGTCAGTTTTTTCCTTTTTCGGTGACATGGATCACATTAGACCAAGTTTGAGCCCCTTTGCTTCATTTGTAGTCCTAGTCAAAAAGGATGGTACCATGAAGATGTGTATAAACTACATGTCCTTGAACAAGAAAACCATCAAAAACCAATATCTCATTCCTAGGATTGATGAGTTGATCGATGAGCTACATTGTGCAATAAACTTCTCCAAGATAGAACTCATATCAAGGTATCGTGAAATCAAAATCAAGGATGAAGACATCCACAAAACAGCCTTTACGAGCCACTTTGGGCACTATGAATTCC